>CM045728.1:56047349-56062349 GCA_024760905.1 Plotosus lineatus | reverse complement strand
GTCCTTCTGCGTTCCTGTCCTGGATACCAAACCTACCCATCACTTCCTCGTCCCCTCTGTTTCCTGCACCAACATGTCCATTGAAGTCTGCCCCAATGACCACTCTTTCACCTCTGGGGGTACTCTGCATCACTTCATCTAACTCCCTCCAGAATCTCTCCTTCTCTTCTCGCTCACATCCTGTCTGTGGGGCATAAGCACTAACAACATTGACCATCACACCTTTAATTTCTAACTTGAGACTCATCACTCTGTCTGACACTCTTTTCACTTCTAGAACATTCCTGGCAAACTCCTCCTTCAAGATGACTCCGACTCCATTTCTCTTCCCATCCACACCGTGATAAAACAGCTTAAACCCTGCTCCTATGCTTCTAGCCTTGCGACCTTTCCACCTGGTCTCCTGAACACACAGTATGTCCACCTTCCTCCTCTGCATCATGTCAGCCAGCTCTCTACCTTTTCCTGTCATAGTTCCTATATTCAAAGTCCCTACTTTCAGTCCTAGACTCATGCCTTTCCTCTTCTCTCTCTGGCAACGGACACGCCTCCCGCCTCTCCTTCTTCGACGTCTTCGACCAACAGTAGTCCAATTTCCATCAGCACCCTGTTGGTTGACGGCACTGATGGCGGTCGTTGTTAACCCGGGCCTCGACCGATCCGGTATGTCATTCTTTCTTGTGATTCGCATAGTTTATTTGGCGATTGTTTTACGCCGGATGCACTTCCTGACGCAACCCTCTGCATTTATCCGGGCTTGGGACCGGCGTGAGGGAGAGACACTGGTTTGTGCCCCCCCCCCCCCCCCTTCACGGCTGCATTTGTGTATATATAATATATATATATATATATATATATATATATATATATATATATATATATTTGTTATAAGCATTTATAGCATTGAATATGTATTTATTACATATATATAATATATATATGTATGTATGTACAATGCAGCCATGAGGTGGGGACTAACCAGTGTCTCTCCCCCTCATGCCGGGCCCAAGCCCGGAGGAATGCAGAGGGTTGTGTCAGGAAGGGCATCCGACGTAAAACCAATGCCAATTACTTAAAATGCAAATCAAAAGTATTACCTCCATACCGGATCGGTCGAGGCCCGGGTTAACAACGACCGCCATCAGTGCTGTCAATCAACATGGTGCTGATGGAAATTGGACTACTGTTGGTTGAAGACGTCGAAGAAGGAGAGGTGGGAGGCGTGTCCGTAGGCAGAGAGAGAAGAGGAAAGGCATGAGTCTAGGACTGAGAGTGGGGACTTTGAATGTTGGAACTGTGCACAGAAAAGGTAGAGAGCTGGTTGACATGATGCAGAGGAGGAAGGTGGACATACTGTGTGTTCAGGAGACCAGGTGGAAAGGTAGCAAAGCTAAAAGCTTAGGAGCAGGGTTTAAGCTATTTTATCACGGTGTGGATGGGAAGAGAAATGGAGTCGGAGTCATCTTGAAGGAGGAGTTTGTCAGGAATGTTCTAAAAGTGAAAAGAGTGTCAGACAGAGTGATGAGTCTCAAGTTAGAAATTGAAGGTGTAATGCTCAATGTTGTTAGTGCTTATGCCCCACAGGCAGGATGTGAGCTAGAAGAGAAGGAGAGATTCTGGAGTGATTTAGATGAAGTGATGCAGAGTACCACCAGAGGTGAAAGAGTGGTCATTGGTGCAGACTTCAATGGACATGTTGGTGCAGGAAACAGAGGGGATGAGGAAGTGATGGGCAGGTTTGGTATCCAGGACAGGAACGCAGAAGGACAGATGTTGATAGATTTTGCAAAAAGGATGGAAATGGCTGTGGTGAATACTTTCTTCGAGAAGAAACAGGAGCATAGGGTGACTTATAAAAGCGGAGGTAGGAGCACACAGGTAGACTACATCTTGTGTAGGCGATGAAATTTGAAGGAAGCCAGTGACTGCAAAGTCATCGTGGGTGAGAGTGTTGCCAAACAGCATAGGATGGTGGTGTGCAGGATGACTCTGATGGTGAGAAAGGTGAAAAAGGCAAAGGCAGAGCAGAAGACAAGGTGGTGGAAGCTGAAAAAGGAAGAGTGTCGTTTTGTCTTCAAGGAGGAGTTGAAACAGGCTTTGGGTGGCCAGGAAGTGCTTCCAAATGACTGGACAACCACAGCAAATGTGATCAGGGACACAGGTAGGAGAGTACTTGGTGTGTCCTCTGGAAGGAAAGTAGATAAGGAGACTTGGTGGTGGAATGAGGAAGTGCAGGAGTGTGTACAAAGGAAAAGGTTAGCCAAGAAGAAGTGGGACATTGAGAGGACCGAAGAGAGTAAACAGGAGTACAGGGAGACACAGCGTAAGGCGAAAGTAGCAGTGGCTAAGGCCAAACAGAGGGCGTATGATGACTTGTATGATAGGTTGGATAGTAAAGAGGGAGAAAATGATCTATACAGGTTGGCACAGCAGAGAAATAGAGATGGGAAGGACGTGCAGCAAGTTAGATTGATAAAGGACAGAGAGGGAACTGTATTGACTAATGACAGAAGTGTGCTGGGAAGATGGAAAGAGTACTTTGAAGAGCTGATGAATGAGGAAAATGAGAGAGAAAAAGAGTAGAAGAGCTAACCATTGAGGAGCAGGATGTAGCAAAGATCAGTAAGGGTGAAGTGAGAAGGGCATTGAAGAGGATGAAGAATGGAAAGGCAGTTGGTCCTGATGATATACCTGTGGAGGTATGGAAGTGTCTAGGAGAAGTAGCAGTAGATTTTCTGACAAGAACATTCAACACGGTACTAGAGAGTGAGCAGATGCCGGAGGAGTGGAGGAGAAGTGTGCTGGTGCCCATTTTTAAGAACAAGGGAGACGTGCAGAGTTGCAGCAACTACAGAGGGATAAAGTTGATGAGCCATACGATGAAGTTATGGGAAAGAATAGTGGAAGCTAGACTAAGGGCAGAGGTCAGCATTTGTGAACAACAGTTTGGTTTCATGCCAAGAAAGAGCACCACAGATGCAATGTTTGCCTTGAGGATGTTAATAGAGAAGTACAGAGAAGGTCAGAGGGAGCTACATTGTGCCTTTGTGGATCTGGAAAAGCATATGACAGGGTGCCAAGAGAAGAACTGTGGTATTGCATGAGGAAGTCTGGAGTGGCAGTGAAGTATGTTAGAGTGGTGCAGGACATGTATGAGAGATGTAAGACAGTGGTGAGGTGTGCTGTCGGTGTGACCGATTTAATTCAAGGTGGAGGTGGGACTGCATCAAGGGTCAGCTCTGAGCCCCTTCTTGTTTGCTATGGTGATGGACAGGCTGACAGATGAGGTGAGACAAGAATCTCCATGGACTATGATGTTTGCAGATGACATCGTGATCTGTAGTGAGAGCAGAGAACAAGTGCAGGAAAATCTAGAGAGGTGGTGGTATGCCCTGGAAAGGAGAGGAATGAAGGTTAGCCTCAGAAAATTAGAATCCATGTGTGTGAATGAGAAGGACCCAGGAGGAACGGTGATGTTACAGGGAGCAGAGATAACGAAGGTGGTGAATTTTAAGTACTTAGGCTCAACAATCCAGAGCAATGGAGAGTGTGGAAAAGAGGTGAAGAAGCGTGTGCAGGCAGGCTGGAATGGTTGGAGAAAAGTATCCGGTGTGATGTACGATAGGAGAGTGTCAGCAAGAATGAAGGGAAAAGTGTACAAGATGGTGGTGAGGCCAGCGATGTTGTATGGCTTAGAAACAGTGGCGCTGAGGAAAAGGCAGGAGGCAGAGCTGGAGGTAGCGGAGATGAAAATGTTGAGGTTCTCCCTGGGAGTAACGAGGATGGATAGGATCAGAAATGAGTATATCAGAGGGACAGCCCACGTAAGATGTTTTGGAGACAAAGTCAGAGAGGCTAGATTGAGATGGTTTGGACATGTACAGAGGAGGGATAGTGAGTATATTGGCAGTAGGATGCTGAGGTTGGAACTACCAGGCAGAAGGCCTCGAGGAAGACCGAAGAAGAGATTTATGGATGTGGTGAAGGAAGACATGAAGGTCGTTGGAGTCAGAAAAGAAGATGCGGAGGACAGGGTGAGGTGGAGGCGGATGATTTGCTGTGGTGACCCCTGAAGGGAGCAGCCGAAAGTAAAAGAAGAAGAAGAAGATGTATGTATGTACGTATACGTGGGGGGGAGGGGGTGTCCCTACATCGCGGAATTGGGTGGTCATGGGGGCGCTCGGTCCCATGAACTGCAGAAAGTGCGGGATCCCTGTATTTTTCTCACAGTGTCTGTAATCATAACATGCATGATTCAGGGTGTAAAATTTGAAGAAGGTTTGAATAAGTTAAGAAACATGATATGTACAATGAAGAGCATGGAGATGAAACTAAGTGTTTCTACTTTTCTGCTTCCAAATATTTTAGGAATATTTTACTGCAATAGGCTATTTAGTAGGTTTCTTAAATTTTTAAATACAGTATCTCTAATTATTTCTTTCTGTGTTTCTTACTTTTTTTTTTAATTATCTATTACTCTGTTTCAAAAACTGCATTTGTCCTGAGACAAGTTTTCTTTCATTTTTAGATTTTAAATGTTAATTTTCTATCTGTTAGTGTACTTGGGTTGCTTGCTAACTGGGTTATTAAAGGCGGGCTTTGTGTCTCACTGTCTACGGTGAGAGGCATGTCAAAGACCCATTGCTGACTTTCGTAAAGAGTAGCTGCAAAGCCGTCAGCGTGTTTCTGTCCCTTGCTAAAGGGTTGGGTCAGGAAGGGCATCTGACGTAAAAACTTCTGCCAAATCAACCGTGCGAATCATTTGCTGTGGTGACCCCTGAAAAAGGGGAAAAGCTGAAAGGAAATCTCAGTCTACTGTACTTGGTTTGCTTGTGGCCAACACACTGTCATTCACATTCACACCATGGGACAATGTGGATCCGCGAATTAATTTAATGTGTGTGTCTTTGGAATGTGGGAGGAAAACGGAGTACCTGGAGGAAACCCACACAAAGCACAGGAAGAATATGCAAATATATACAGTATATATAATAATTTAGACATTAACAGCCTCGCTGAGCCTATTACACGACCCCAGGGCCTTCTTGCTCTGGGGAAGATGTGATAACCACTGTCCTATTCTATACGGTATCATCAATATTTAATTTTATATTGATTAAATATGACCACTGTGGGCGGTGTAGTGGTTAGCATGATAGCCATACAGCCAGAAGGTCCTGGGTTTGAGTTCTGGGCTCAGTGAGTGTGCTTCTGTGTGGCGTTTACTCTGTATTTCCCAGGCTTCTTTCAGGACCTCTGGTCCTTTCGGTTTGCTACAGAGTCGGCTGGGATGGGCTTCAGTCTCCCCACAACCATAAAAAAAAGGATAAAGCAGTTTGGAAATTGAAATGAAATGGCATGGCTGTTATATTGATATTGATTGTTCATTTCTGCTCTCAGTGATTGTTTACACAGCAAAAGATGAAATGAGAATGCCTAAAGACATATCTGTGTATTTTCAGGGATTGCAAAACAGGTACTTTTGTTTAAGTACAGCTATATTGCAATGTGGCAATACGGTGGCGTAGTGGTTAGCACGTCTGCCTCACAGCAAGAAGGCCTGGGTTCGATTCCCAGCCTGGGCGTTTCTGTGTGGAGTTTGCATGTTCTCCCCATGCTTGTGTGGGTTTCTTCCGGGTGCTCCGTCCGGTTTCCTCCCACAATCCGAAGACATGCACAGTAGGTTAATTGGCCGTTCTAAATTGCCCGTAGGTTCGCATCGTGCAGAAGGCAAACCACTGCACTAATCCTGCCAAGAAAACCTCCATGAAGATGATAACCAGGGTGTTATCCTACGACTCAGGCACTAGATAGATAGATACTGCAATGCATGGAAGTGCTTATTTTAGTGTATAAAAAAATAATGCCGCATTAAATGATTGGAGGGGTAGTGATGGTCTAGTGGATAGGGCGCAGGATCGCTAATCCTCAGGTTGGGGGTTCGAGTCCCCACAGGGTTGTCACTGTCCCCCCAGTGCAGCTCACTGGGTTATCAAAGACCGGCCATGTCTCTCCCTGTCTATGGTGTGAGGCATGTAAAAGAACCATTGCTGACTTTCGAAACGAGTAGGCTACAAAGCCGTCAGCGTGTTTCCGCCCTGCGATGGCCTGGCGAGCTGTCCAGGGTGTACTCTGCCCTCGCCCGAAGTTGGCTGGGATGGGCGCCAGCCTCCCAGCGACCCTAATTAGGATTAAGCGGTTACAGAAAATGAACTGAACTAAGTGATTGGATGTTGATGGTCTAAATCAGTCTCTATGGTTGTGTTTTATTTATTTGTGTGACTTTATAATGCAGCAGTATGGGAGAAAGATAATATCTGTTACGAATCACAAAAGGAACAAAGTTTCGATTACAAATGAAATATTTGGTCCCATAACCATTAACCCATAATATAGTTTCTGCATTGTCACCTAGATCAGGAGAGAATCTCATGGTTAATATGTAACCTGTACTTACCTGTTTATGCTCACATTCCTGTGTCACCCGGCAACACTGTGCCAGTATCAGATTTGTAATGCTTTATAAAGAGAGTTGCCATTAATACGTGATGTTTAAAAACAGCTGCATAAAGGTAGCATTTGAATTATGTGGCTTGTGTGTAGACTGGGCTGAAAGTGATGTGTGAGACATATATTGCATGGTTTGCTTGGTAATGGTACTGGTTTAGATTTCTTTATATGGCATGTTAAATAAAGGAGAATATTCAGATGTTCAGTTTTTTATTTGTATCGTGCTTTTACAGTTGACATTGTCACAGAGCAGCTTGATACTAATGTGTAAGTATAACTTTGAGCATGTTAAGTTTATGATTAACAGTTATTACGTGTTAGATTTTGTTCAGATCTTGTACAAGGGCTTCACATGCCCATATATGTACAGTTGGAGCAGTCTGGGACAAAGTCACAACACTGACTTAGTCACGACTAATCCCAGATAAGCTTTTTACAGCTACAAAGCATGTGATAAATGGCCGTTTTAAAAGAGGACATTATGCTGGGACACCATTTTATGGAGTGTGTTTTTATCAGTAGCAGTGACTTCACTGAGAAGACTTAGGCTGGGATTATGACCATTAATCATGATAATCAGAATGAGAACACACTGTTGACTGTGTCTCATTAGCAGCCAGATATTTAATCAGCAGCTGAGATCAGAGTAACGGAGGGGTTAGAATATTAAATTGTATACAGTTGAAGTAAAGAATGACTTCCTGAAATCATGCTCGAGGAATTCCTCAGGCCACACACACACACATACTGGCCTTTCACACCAGTGTTGCACTACAAGTTCAAGGTCAAGAAGGGGGAGAAAATAGAAGAATTTCTATGATCAACAGGGTCCGTTTGTGAAGTAAAATCAAAGAAAATTATACATCTGCTTATATTCAGGTGATTATGGCAAGATGGCAAAAGACTTACTGTATTTGGTTATGTAAAATGGACAGCTACTGAAAAAAATTTCTTCAGGTTTGTTCAACTGTTGTGTCAATACTGTTAACCGTAATCTTTCATTACCCTGCACATTCGATATCCTTCTCACTTTATCTCACTTGTTTATCTCTCAGCCAGTTTCCTGTTTGGCAGAATTTATATGCCAGAAATACTTTATATAAAACGCACGACTATTGCTTATTTAGATCAAATATAAACACCTTCTTTCTTTGTCATGTGACATGTAGCATGTGGTGCACATTAGTATAAGTGTAAAATATTGACCATGAGGAATGTGGAACAGTTTGTCTTGCCCCAGGTGGTGAAAATGAGATCAGAGTTGAACTAAAGAATGAGAAGAATCCTTCAGTATGCAACACAGATGTATTTGGCTATTGTGTTTTTAAATTTTTAGTGCTTTAAACTCTGTTCCTTTAGTTTAATGTGTCATGTTATGACATTTTCTAAACATGTTTATTCTGTATTAGTGTCATGGAAAGTCTTATTTATTTTTGCTTTATTATTTCTGTTATTATAGTATGTAGTGTTTGTGTCTGTACAAGGTCTTGAAGTACAAATAGTCTATCATTATGCATGTCAGTTGGATTTAAAATGATAGAAATATCATTGCAGGACAAGTTTTGGCACATAAGATCCCTGTAAGGTTAATGCTGTTAGGACAGTTTGTTCCTAACATCCACCCCTGCTTGTGTGTCTGTGTGTGCACCTACGATCTGGAGCACACTGAATGCTTTATGCACAACCCAGCAATCTCTTGTTACATCCAGTCTTCTCCTCTGACCTTTAGCTGTGAAGAGTCAATGATTCTTAGCGGTGTATGTGCACAAGTGGGTGTCCTGATCTTTTAGACTGAACTGGTATGAAGTTACAAATTCCACTCTCAGGACTTGTTCAGTTTCTCCCTCACCTCTTATTTGTTCTCCAATTTTGTGTTGTCTTTCCTTCCTGCACACTGTTCCTTCTTCCTTCCTTTCCCACTCTCCATTCTCTCCTCCTTTCCAAAGCATTTCCCTTTAAATCAGCCCTTGTTTAGAGTTACTGTAACGTGACTAGGTGAAAAAAGGAGGTGTATGAATAAAGCAGCAGGAGGAAAAGAGAATGAAAAACACAAGAAAAAAGGCTGTTGTTCATGCTTGATTTGTTTACTGTATTTATTATGGAAAGTAGACATAACACATGTGATCACAGCTTCATGTCATCCTTGTTCAGTCTTCGGCTTATCTTCCTGCATTCATAGCTTCCTGTTTTAGTTTTCACCTGACTTCAGTTTAAGTGGAGAAGTCATTGTCCCACTTCAGTATTTTCTCAACGCATGGATAAAATATTGTTTTTATTTTTTTCCTATCGATCATTTAGCTAGTTAATGACATTTACCTTTGATTGAAGAGTATTTTAAGTTTGTTTAAATCCCCTTTTAGGTATGTAAGCTCTTTAAATCATAATTGAGACCTTAATCAAAGTGCTTTTACCATTACTACAATTATTGCTATATCCTGCTAGCCAAAAAAGTTCCACACTTTAACATTTTGTTGTACCACTTTTATTCTTGATTACAGGGAGTACTCTCTATGGCATTGTTATAACAAATTTAATCAGTACCACAACCATAATATTGAATGGATGATTGGAAAATCAAACCACTTCATAAGTCTTCTCCAGCACATCCCAAAGACTTTCAATAAGGTTAAGGTCAGGACTATGTAGTGCCTATTCATGTGTGAAAATGATTCCTCATGCTCCCTGAGTCACGCTTTCAGTACTTGAGCACAATTTTAATATCCATGCTGTCAGAAAAGAAAAAGACAACTGATGAGAACCTGCTAATTCGGTATGTTCAGGTCATCAACTGACTTCATTTTATTCTTCATAATGTTGCTGAGCCTTGACCTGACCAAGTGAAATAACAATGCCATTCTTTACAAGCGTAAATGCAGTACATCAAAATATTGGTGATGCTTCTTTTCTTTTTTGGCCCAGGAAGTGTAAAATTCACTTTTGATGCAAATTATTGCTAAATTATTACAGCATTGTATTTAGTTATTTTATTTTGTGACTGTACAGGGATTGAGATTACCATGCCTGTAATTTACTGGCAGAAGCCCAAGCAGTGTTCATTCACTAAGCACTATTTTAAATAAAGGCCAATGGGAATAGCAACATGAGTGCATCATCAATGTGTAAATAAGGCTACTGAGTGGTTATCAGACATGGAGCAGAAGTGTTTGTGATATGCGCAGAATTCTCACTGATACCCTCAGAATAGTTATATAATCACTGCATGCCACTGAATTTCTGTGCACATATATTTGTGCATGTATCTAATATTGTGACTGGGTTTAAGGTGTGGCATAGACTTTGGCATAGTTCTCATTTAAATGCTGGTTTGCCTTGTATGGAAAGCACACATACGCAGGCTATCAGCAGTCAAGTGTTTCGCTTTAACCAGGACGGAGAGCTGCATTGACACAGTAAAGTTGCTCGGGTAAATGTATGGGGCTTTAAATATTTTTCTAGCCATACTAAATTACTTGGAGTACTGTTATATTTCTAATGGATTTGTCATCTATAGTACATACTTCTAAATGTGTTGACAAGATTACTGTAATTCTCTGTACCCATCCTTGTTTTGACTATGTTGTGGAAGTAATCACATTGTTTTGACTGTGTGTGGCTTCATGATGCCTTACAGAGATTTTGCGTTATTGGTGGTATTATTAGCTGATATGAAGATATGTTTATTGCAACATTGAATTTTAGTCAGGTTAGTCCCCTTTAATACAGCAGTGTTTTAATCTGAGCAATAAAACATGTATGTAAAGTGTGGTCTAAATTTTCATAGCGCCTCTCCCTATTCATGTTGGGTCAACAGGTATTATAGGTGTGTCTATATTATTCATGTACTTTGCTGCTTAGAATTTTCCATTCTTAAATCTGTATTTACCAAGCCTTTATGCCATGTAATCCAGTAACACGTCAATACAGTAGATTTAATAAGTGTGAGTGCGTCACACACAGAGGCTTATCTTAGTGATTGAAGAGTCTGGTGAGTGTGTTTGGGCCACCAACCCAATAAGGATAATTAAAACCCAGATATAGTAATGGAGCTTTGACACAAGCCACACACACACACACACACGTTTCTTTCCTACCCTAGTGAGGTTATTCCATTGAAATTAACACAATCACACCATGTTCCTGTTGTACTAGTCCTTCTCAAAAAATTAGCATATTGTGATAAAGTTCATTAATTTCTGTAATGTACTGATAAAAAGTAAACTTTCATATATTTTAGATTCATTACACACAACTGAAATATTTCAGGTCTTTTATTGTTTCAATACTGATGATTTTGGCATACAGCTCATGAAAACCCAAAATTCCTATCTCAAAAAATTAGCATATCATGAAAAGGTAGTCTAAACGAGCTATTAACCTAATCATCTGAATCAACCAATTAACTCTAAACACCTGCAAAAGATTCCTGAGGCTTTTAAAAACTCCCAGCCTGGTTCATTACTCAAAACCGCAATCATGGGTAAGACTGCCGACCTGACTGCTGTCCAGAAGGCCATCATTGACACCCTCAAGCAAGAGGGTAAGACACAGAAAGAAATCTCTGAGTGAATAGGCTGTTCCCAAAGTGCTGTATCAAGGCACCTTAGTGGGATGTCTGTGGGAAGGAAAAAGTGTGGCAGAAAACACTGCACAACCAGAAGAGGTGACCGGACCCCGAGGAAGATTGTGGAGAAGGGCCGATTCCAGACCTTGGGGGACCTGTGGATGCAGTGGACTGGGCTACAGGTGCCGCATTCCCGGGTCAAGCCACTTTTGAACCAGAAACAGAGGCAGAAGCGCCTGACCTGGGCCACAGAGAAGCAGCACTGGACTGTTGCTCAGTGGTCCAAAGTACTTTTTTCGGATGAAAGCAAATTTTGCATGTCATTCGGAAATCAAGGTGCCAAAGTCTGGAGGAAGACTGGGGAGAAGGAAATGCCAAAATGTGTTTTATCAAGGGCAGGGTCAATGCCGCTAGCTATCAGGAGATTTTGGAGCACTTCATGCGTCCATCTGCTGAGAAGCTTTATGGAGATGAAGATTTCATTTTTCAGCACGACCTGGCACCTGCTCACAGTGCCAAAACCACTGGTAAATGGTTTACTGACCATGGTATTATTGTGCTCAACTGGCCTGCCGACACCAGACCCAACACTGTGGATGAGCTTCAGGCCACTATCGAAGCATCCTGGGCCTCCATAACACCTCAGCGGTGCCACAGGCTGATTGCCTCCATGCCATGATACATTGAAGCAGTCATTTCTGCAAAAGGATTCCCGACCAAGTATTGCGTGCATAACTGAACATAATTATTTGAAGGTTGACTTTTTTTTTTTGTATTAAAAACACTTTTTTTTTTATTGGTCGGAAGAAATATGCTAATTTTTTAAGATAGGAACTTTGGGTTTTCATGAGCTGTATACCAAAATAATCAGTATTAAAACAATACAACACCTGAAATATTTCAGTTGGTGTGCAATGAACCTAAATATATGAAAGTTTATTTTTTATCACTACATTACAGAAAATAATGAACTTTATCACAATATGCTATTTTTTTGAGGACTAGTATATCCTTTGCTTGTAATGTGTGTGTGTGTGAGAAGGCATAAGGGGGAGTAATTATTATTATTATTATTTTGTCTTGCACTAGTGGAAAGAAAGCATATGACAAGGTGCTGAGAGAGGAACTGTGGTATTGCATGAGGAAGTCTGGAGTGGCGAAGTATGTTAGAGTGGTGCAGGACATATATGAAAGATGTAAGACAGTGGTGAGGTGTGCTGTCGGTGTGACAGAAGAGTTCAAGGTGGAGGTAGGACTGCATCAAGGGTCAGCTCTGAGCCCCTTGTTTGCTGTGGTGATGGACAGGCTGACAAAAAAGGTTAGACAAGAATCTTCATGGACTATGATGTTTGCAGATGACATTGTGATCTGTAGTGAGAGCAGAGAACAAGTGGAGGAAAATCTAGAGAGGTGGAGGTATGCCCTGGAAAAGAGAAGAATGGTTAGCCTCAGTAAGTCAGAATACACGTGTGTGAATGAGAAGGACCCAAGAAGAACAGTGAGGTTAAATGGAGCAGAGATAAAGAATGTGCAGGATTTTAAGTACTTAGGCTCTACAATCCAGAGCAATGGAGAGTGTGGAAAAGAGGTGAAGAAGCGTGTGCAGGCAGGTTGGAATGGATGGAGAAAAGTGTCTGGTGTGATGTGAGATAGGAAGGGATCCGCAAGAATGAAAGGAAAACTGTACAAGACGGTGTTGAGGCCAGCGATGTTGTATGGTTTAGAAACAGTGGCACTGAGGAAAAGACAGGAGGCAGAGCTGGAAGTAGTAGAGATGAAAATGTTGAGGTTCTCTTTTGGGGTGGATAGGCTCAGGAATGAGTACATCAGATGGATATCACATGTAAGAGGTTTTGGAGACAAAGTCAGAGAGGCTAGATTGAGATGGTTTGGACATGAACAGAGGAGGGATAGTGAGTATATTGGTAGTAGGATGCTGAGGTTGGAACTACCAGGTAGAAGGCCTATAGGAAGACCAAAGAGAAGATTTATGGATGTGGTAATGGAGGACATGAAGGTAGTTGGCATAAGAGAAGATGACACAGAGGATAGGGTGAGATGGAGGCAGATGATTCGCTGTGGCGATCTCTGAAGGGAACAGCCGAAAGGAAAAGAAGCAGAAAATTCTAGTAGAATCCCCCATCTTGGTGTTCTTCCAGTAACCCATAGTGTTTGTGTGTGTTTACACATACATGATTCCAGAAGCATAGTGTTTCCAGTGGTGTTTAGTTGACTGCTGTTAACTTCTTTAAAATAGAGAATGTTAGATTACATTATTGTAAGCTGCATCAATGCTGAATTGGTTGATGTTGATATTGTACTGCTTGTGTGGTTAAATTAGACAGTTTAATGCTCAGGATTGTACAGGATATAGTCATGTGGCCTGTGTGTTCCATCCTCCCATACTTCTTATTTTGCTGGAACCCTGTTGTCATGGGGATATTCCACTCCCCTCACCATTGCCCTTTTTGGAGTCTCTGCCGCAATTCAAATGCATATTCAAAATGAGAGCGAAAGAAAGGCCTGTGGGGGAAGTTCTGGTATTTTCCAGTAGTTGAGTCCAGCAGTCAAACAAATGTTCTGTATCGTTTTCCTGCCAATAAGTAAGCACTGGCATTCTTGGTAGACTTTTATAGAACCACCCCCCACCCCCGACTATTACTCAGTTTCTCCTGCCCACATTTCCCTCTTGTTCAACATCTCTTATTTCTAACGGTCCTTACACTTTCTTGCCTCCCGTTCTTCAGGATGGTTGCCGAAGGCTCCGACTGACCCTGCAAGACCAAGGCCAGCAACAGTCCACTGTAGAAAAGGTAATAATAATAAATAACTTAATAATAACTTCAGAATTCACACTGGACAAAAAAAACCTTTGACTTTACAGTATATAATGTTATAAATGGCAAAGCATTGAGATTAAAACTACTTAAAAAAGAATTCCTTAATTTAAAAATATTGTAATATATTTGAAATGTTCATTGGCATTGGAAATACTAGTATGAGGACTAAATGTACAGCTGGGTGTAACATCTTTTTTAGCATGAATTCTGAACACTGCACAGTATTTACAATGATTCTCAGTCTCTGAGTATGCTCCTAAACTTTAAACTGCCTTTTTGTGTGTTTTGTGTCAAACACCTTGGATAAAAATAAATAATTCTCTAAAACTTCTTGTGAAATTTGGCCCTCCCTTCTTTAATTCTCCTAACCACACATTAATGCCCATGCCTCTTCTGCCTATGAATCTGTTCTTTCATTTAAGTATTTCCCGGAAAGTTTAAACTACAGCCAAAATAAAAACCTTCGTGTGGCTGTAGCCCAGTACAGAGGGTCTTTCATTTCAGACTTCTTCCAATAGGACAGTCTCATTGTTCTACATACCTAAGATTGCATAACATCCACTTGGTCTGTCTGGCTTTTCTCTGCCCCTTCATTGTGTTTGTGTTTGTGTTCATTATTCAGGAACAAATTCTTCTACTTTCTGAATCTAACTACATGCAATGGTCTGGATTTATACTTTAAACCTTAGAGGTTTTTTCATATCTTCAGTTTTATTCCCCCCCCCCTTTTTTTGTTGTTAACATTTCATGAGACACAAAGGAAGCACTACACAATTAAAAGGGAAAAACACACCCTGAGGGCTATGAAACCATATTAGTGTGGATATAACACTATCTGTGAATTAAATGTTATGAAATTGCATTTGAGGAATTTAATGATGATTTCCAAGGCAGCTGGAATAGATTTTGTATTTTCCCTAATCTATTAATCTGTCCTGTTTCACATTGTAGCCAGTTGGGAGAGCATTTGCTTTGGTGCAGCCAACTATTGAGAGACAGCCACTAAAGAACGAGCCCGTCAAAGTCGAAGAGACAGTTGAGGTCATAAAGGTTAGTCGTGTGGGCCAGGATGTTACATGTAGTAAGAAC
>CM045728.1:56012349-56042349 GCA_024760905.1 Plotosus lineatus | reverse complement strand
GTAGATTAGCATTTAACCGGAATGAAGATGCGGACAAACCAGAACTGAGTAAACAGATGGAGTGAATGATGTGGTATTCCTTTGAGGCTGGCCTTCTAAACATTATACATGTACCAGCCCTTTGTGAATCAATAAACAGAGGCAGACACGGTGGCCCTTTCTCTTTCTCTCCCTAATGTGTTTGAAGGTGAAACTCCATCAGAGCCGTTTTGATGACTTTGATAGATTTTCTCAGAGGAGCTCTTATAGTTAACACATTGGTGTTAGGATACCGAGATGGAGCCTTACCAGTCGGTTTTAATGAAGGAATTGTTGTGTCTGCATGGTTTTATTTACACATTCAGCCAAGTGCTCAAACAAGGTGCTAAAACTATTTCAAGTCGTACTCAACCCTTTGAACACTGCGAGTTGAAAGAGAAATTAAAGATTAGCTCGGAGGTAGAAACTGGTTTCATTAGCTATGGAAACCCCAAACACACCGACTGGATTGTTCTGCTGGCAGGGAGTGAGCGACACTCGTATTGAGTTTCAGCCTTTAGTTCCTGTAGCTGGAATCTGAATTACTCTCTGCGCACAGCTGTTAGAAATTTTACTAAAATGTTCACCTCGTCACAATCTCCGCTGATCTGAAATATTTTTGACTGTTTCAGTTCAACACCTGAACGTTTATAGATTAGACTGAGCCTGCTATCAGGAGAGTGAAATAAGTAAATGATGCAACACTCCAGACTGCTTGGATGTAAATTGTGGTTATGTTAATGTATATAAAAACAGATTGATGGGACTATTGTACTAAAATGCATTTCACTGATGTTTTATTCATGAAGTTTTGTACATTTTTTTTTTCTAACCTGAGAAATTTATTGACTCCTGCTTGTGCATTTAGATGATGTAACGACCCATAAATGGACATAAATTTTGCACTTCACCTCTGCTTTTTATTTAAGTTAAAAACTATTTTTTTAGTGAAGCGAGTGATTTTTAGAACACCATGTATATTTATGCAAATAAGTTTTAATAAAGTGATCTAAAATACTGCTGTAATATTTCACATTGTGGTTACATTGCAATACAGTTGGGTTAGTTTCGATTGGATTTAAGGTGTCATGGTTCTGTACATAGTTTGAGTTATTGCAGCTTAATGCATTTAACTTGAGAGGAAAACTACTTTTCTGGTGCCATAATAATAAGTATCTCACCAGAATGGAATTTATATTACTGATTAATAAGTGTTGTTTGAATTGAAGGCCAGGGCCGTTCAATTATTAAGTCATTCATTTATGGATGTGGAGAAGGAGGACATGAAAATAGTTGGAGTAAGAGTAGAAGATGCAGAGGATATAGGGTGAGATGGAGGCAGATGATTCACTGTGGCGACCCCTGAAGGGAAAAGCCGAAAGGAAAAGAAGGTTTTCTGGACCGCTTAATCCTAATTGGGTTCACAAACACCACCATCTAGTGGTTAAGAGCAATAACCTGCTTCTCAAATCTTGATAAACTGATTCGAGATCACTCGAAAACTTGGTGGAGCTGAATAGTAAAACACACACACACGACAGCCGTCTGGCCACACCAGGCTCATGGGTTAGTGATTAGAATAAAGATGTTTAGTTGGTGAAGGAGCAGTAAGCTTGGATTTGAGTGTTTTCAAGTTTAGGTTTTATATGTTGTATTGATGGCATGTTGAATTTGATAGTGTGCTATTTCTCTCATTTGTGATGGTTCTGTTAAATGTTTGAGAAAGAAAAGAAAACGTTTATCAAGGCTACATTAATTATGCAGCCGTGATGGACACAAACCAGTGTCTCTCCCTCAATCCGGTCCCAAGCCCGGATAAATGCAGAGGGTTGTGTCAGGAAGGGCATCCGACGTAAAAACAATGCCAAACTTTATAACGCAAATCACAAACATTTCCTCCATACCGGATCGGTCGAGGCCTGGGTTAACAACGACCGCCATCAGTGCTGTCAACCAACAGGGTGCTGGTGGAAATTGGACTACTGTTGGTCGAAGAAGGAGAGGTGGGAGGTGTGTCCGTAGGCAGAGAAAGAGGGAAAAGCATGAGTCTAGGACTGAGAGTGGGGACTTTAAATGTTGGAACTATAAAAGGAAAAGGTAGAGAGCTGGCTGACATGATGCCGAGGAGGAAGGTGGACATACTTTGTTATTCAGGAGACCAGGTGGAAAAGTAGCAAGGCTAGAAGCTGAGGAGCAGGGTTTAAGCTGTTTTATCATGGTGTGGATGGGAAGAGAAATGGAGTAGGAGTCATCTTGAAGGAGGGGTTTTTCAGGAATGTTGTAGAAGTCAAAAGAGAGTGTCAGATGGAGTGATGAGTCTCAAGTTAGAAATTGAAGGTGTGATGTTCAATGTTGTTAGTGCTTATGCCCCACAGACAGGATGTGAGCTAGAAGAGAAGCAGAGATTCTGGAGTGAGTTAGATGAAGTGATGCAGAGTACCCCCAGAGGTGAAAGAGTGGTCATTGGTGTAGACTTCAATGGACATGTTGGTGCAGGAAACAGAGAGGACGAGAAAGTGACGGATAGGTTTGGTAGCCAGGACAGGAACGCAGAAGGACAGATGATAGATTTTGCAAAAAGGATGGAAATGACAGTGGTGAATACTTTCTTCCAGAAGAGACAGTGGCATAGGGTGACTTATAAAAGTGGAGGTAGGACCACAGAGGTAGACTACATCTTGTGTAGACGATGCAGTTTGAAGGAAGTCAGTGACTGCAAAGTAGTAGTTGGTGAGAGTGGATCGGCCTGCGGTGTGTTGTTCGGTGAGGTTCGGATTACTGATATGGACTTTGCCGATGATGCAGTGATCTTCGCGGAAACGGTGGATGTCCTGACAGAGACTCTCTCTTCGTTGGGTGAGGAGGCGGAACCGCTTGGTTTGCGAGTCTCCTGGATCAAAACCAAGATCCAGGCTTTCGGCGACCTCTTGGATGCTGCTGTTGACTCGATCACTGTGGGTCGTGAAAGAGTAGAGATTGTGGAATCTTTCACTTACCTTGGCAGATGGTCCATCGTTCCACTGATTGCAGGGCCGAGATCAATCGTTGACTTGGTCTAGCCTATGGGGCGATGGACTCCCTGGACAGGACCATGTGGCGGTCGAGGTATCTGAGCAGGCGGACGAAAGTCTGAGTCTTTCACTCCCTTATGCTCCCTGTCTTGCTCTACTCAAGTGAGACATGGACGCTCACGGTTGAGCTTGGAAGACGACTGGACTCCTTTGTTACGACTTCCCTTCGCCGCATCTTCGGATACGCTGGTGGGCCTTTGTTACCAACCAGAAGGTGCTCGGGGATGGTTAGAGTAACCTGCTTGATCCACGACCATCAGCTGTGCTACTATGGGCACTTGGCGCATTTCCCGCCTTCGGACCCAGCACACTGGATCCTGTCCGTTCGGGATCCTAGGGGCTAGAGCCGATCGCGGGGACGACCGCGTGCGACGTGGTTGTCGCAGCTGAGGGCTGCCTGCCGGGGGGGGGGGGTATGGGCCCTGCGCAGGCCTGGTCTAGTCCACCCTGACCTACTGTCTGATTTCCATGTCACAAGAATCAACTTTCTGTGACAAGAATTCATTTCTAGTTCGAGTGTACATCTTAAATTATATTGCTTAGGATTCTGATGGTAAATTGCAGTCGTGATCATCTCAATCCATGTACAGCTTCAATCAGAAAACCAAAATAGTAAGGCTCCGCTACATTATAAAGCAATTAAACAAAGTCAGCTAATAACCTGAATACACTGAATGACCAAGTTCTCACAATGGACCGTTTTCATTTTTGCTTCTTTTCCCTTCGTCAATTCAAGATGAAACAAGAACCCAGCTCTGGCTGGTAATAGATGTTGGGATAGTAATTAAGTTGGTCAAAACAATGAAAATTCTGAGTGGTAATCAAAGCAAAAAGAAGACCAACAAAATATTAGAGTAGCTGTGCATGACCGGCTGAGTGATTATTTCATGAAAAACAGACTCTTTTCTGAAGTGATTGTAATAAAATCGGGTGATAGTTGATTTAGTTAAAAACACAAAATCCAAAGATGAAGAGTCTGAATTATCACTGGACTCCTGGTTGCTAAATCAAACAGGGTTCACACTCACACCTAACTGTCCTTCCATTGATTGTCAACACCCGGTGATAATGTCACCTTCAAATTACCTCCTAATCCTAATGAATCACATACCACTCACACAGATGTGTCTTACTGCATCATTTTCTTCAAGAAATAAATGGCCCAGTAAAATATCCATTCATTCATTTTCTGTAACCGCTTAATCATAATTAGGGCCGTGGGGAGGCTGGTGTCCATCCCAGCTGACTCCAGGCGAGGGCAGAGTACACCCTGGGCAGCTCACCAGTCCATCGCAGGGTGGAAACACGCTGATGGCTTTGCAGCTACTCTTGTCAAAAGTCAGCAATGGTTGTTCTTTTAGATTCCTCAGACCATAGACAGTGAGAGACATGGCCGGCCTTGGATAACAGCTTTGTAATGTTGAGTGGGAAAGCAGGTAAATTTGATGAAAGTTAGCTTCACTGGGGGGACAGTGAAATATTTTTGTGTCATTTATTTAACTGGGAAGGGCAGTGGTTTTCCTTGCCGATACCCTATCACACATCACACCAGACACTTTCTCCAACCATTCCAACCCGCTTGCACATGCTTCTTCACCCCTTTTCCACACTCTCCATTGCTCTGGATTGTTGAGTCTAAGTACTGTACTTAAAATCCTCCACCTTCTTTATCTCTGCTCCCTGTAACCTCACTGTTCCTCTTGGGTCCTTCTCATTCACACACAAGTATTCTGTCTTACTGAGGCTAACCTTCATTCCTCTGCTTTCCAGGGCATACCGCCACCTCTCTAGATTTTCCTCCACTTGTTCTCTGCTCTCACTACAGATCACAATGTCATCTGCAAACATCATAGTCCATGAAGATTCTTGTCTAACCTTTTTTGTCAGCCTGTCCATCACCATAGTAAACAAGAGGGGCTCAGAGCTGAGATTTGATGCAGTCCTACCTCCACCTTGAATCCGTCGGTCACACCGACAGCACACCTCACCACTGTCTTACATCTTTCATATATGTCCTGCACCACTCTAACATACTTCGCCACTCCAGACTTCCTCATGCAATACCACAGTTCCTCTCTCAGCACCTTGTTATATGCTTTCTTTCCACTAGAATGTGCAAGACAAAATAATAATAATAATTACTCCCCCTCATGCCTTCTCTCTCACACACACACACACACACATTACAAGCAAATCTTGTATTGTTTCCTATCTTAAAAAATTAGCATATTTCACCCGACCAATAAAAAAGTGTTTTTAATACAAAAAAGGTCAACCTTCAAATAATTATGTTCAGTTATGCACTCAATACTTGGTCGGGAATCCTTTTGCAGAAATGACTGCTTCAATGCAGCATGGCATGGAGGCAATCAGCCTGTGGCACCGCTGAGGTGTTATGGAGACCCAGGATGCTTCGATAGTGGCCTGAAGCTCATCCACAGTGTTGGGTCTGGTGTCGGCAGGCCAATTGAGCACAATAATACCATGGTCAGTAAACCATTTACCAGTGGTTTTGGCACTGTGAGCAGGTGCCAGGTCGTGCTGAACAATGAAAATCTTCATCTCCATAAAGCTTCTCAACAGATGGAAGCATGAAGTGCTCCAAAATCTCCTGATAGCTAGCGGCCCTTGAAAAAACACATTTTGGCATTTCCTTCTCCCCAGTCTTCCTCCAGACTCTGGCACCTTGATTTCCGAATGACATGCAAATTTTGCTTTCATCCGAAAAAAAGTACTTTGAACCACTGAGCAACAGTCCAGTGCTGCTTCTCTGTAGCCCAGGTAAGGCGCTTCTGCCGCTGTTTCTGGTTCAAACGTGGCTTGGGGAATGCGGCACCTGTAGCCCAGTCCACTGCTTCCACAGCCCCCCCCCCCCAAGGTCTGGATTGGCCTTCTCCACAATCTTCCTCAGGGTCCGGTCACCTCTTCTGGTTGTGCAGCATTTTTGGCCACACTTTTTCCTTCCCACAGACGTCCCATTGAGGTGTCTTGATACAGCACTCTGGGAACAGCCTATTCGCTCAGAGATTTCTTTCTGTGTCTTATCCTCTTGCTTGAGGGTGTCAATGATGGCCTTCTGGACAGCAGTCAGGTCGGCAGTCTTACCCATGATCGCGGTTTTGAGGAATAAACCAGGTTGGGAGTTTTTAAAAGCCTCAGGAATCTTTTGCAGGTGTTTAGAGTTAATTGGTTGATTGAGATGATTAGGTTAATAGCTCGTTTAGAGTACCTTTTCATGATATTCCAATTTTTTGAGATAGGAATTTTGGGTTTTCATGAGCTGTATGCCAAAATCATCTGTATTAAAACAATAAAAGACCTGAAATATTTCAGTTGGTGTGCAATGAATCTAAAATATATGAAAGTTTACTTTTTATCAGTACATTACAGAAAATAATGAACTTTATCACAATATGCTAATTTTTTGAGAAGGACTAGTACAACAGGAACATGGTGTGATCGTGTTCATTTCAATGGAATAACCTCACTAGGGTAGGAAAGAAATGTGTGTGTGTGGTTTGTGTGTAGCTCTCACTACAGATCACAATGTCATCTGCAAACATCATCGTCCATGGAGATTCTTGTCTAACCTCGTCTGTCAGCCTGTCCATCACCATAGCAAAGAAGAAGAGGCTCAAAGTTGATCCTTGATGCAGTCCCACCACCCCCTTAACTCTTCTGTCACACCAACAGCACACCTTACCACTGTCTTACATCTTTCATACATATCCTGTACCACTCTAACATACTTCTCTGCCAAGTCTAGACTGACTTATGCAATACCACTGCTCCTCTCTCGGCACCCTGTCATATGCTTTCTCCAGATTCACAAAGGCACAATGCAGCTCTGTCTGAGCTTTTCTGTACTTTTCTATTAACATCCTCAAAGCAAACACTGCATGTGTGGTGCTCTTTTTTGGCATGAAACCAAACTGTTGTTCACAAATGCTGACCTCTGCCCTAAGGCTGACTTCCACTATTCTTTCCCATAAGTTCATCGTATGGCTCAGCAACATTATCCCTCTGTAGTTGACACAACCCTGCACATCTCACTTGTTCTTAAAAATGAGCACCAGCACACTTCTCCATTAATCCGGCATCCTCTCACTCCCTAAGACCTTGTTGAATGTTCTTGTCAATGTTCTCCCTCCTTGTCGTCCAACCTAGCATACAAATCATCATACGCCCTCTGTTTGGCTTTTGATACGGCTACCTTCGCCTTACGCTGCGTCTCCCTGTACTTCTGATTACTCTCTTCAGTCCTCTCAATGTCCCATTTCTTCTTAGCTAACCTCTTCCTTTGTACACACTCCTGCACTTCCTCATTCCACCACCAAGTTTCCTTATCTACTTTCTTTCCAGAGGACACACCATGTGCTCTCCTACCCATCTCCCTGGTCACATTAGCTGTGGTTGTCCAGTCATCTGGAAGCACTTCCTGACCACCCAACGCCATTTTCAACTCCTCCTTGAAGAGAACATGACACTCTTCCTTTTTCAGCTTCCACCACTTTGTCTTATGCTCTTTCCTCGCCTTCTTCACCTTCCTTACCATCAGCGTCATCCTTCACACCACCATCCTATGCTGTTTGGCAACACTCTCACTTATTGTTACTTTGCAGCCACTGACTTCCTTCAAATTAAATCGTCTACACAAGATGTAGTTTAACTGTGTGCTTCTACCTCCGCTTTTATGTCACCCTATGTTCCTGTCTCTTCTGGAAGAAATCTTCCCTGCATAAGTACCTCAAAACAAACTATGCTCATAGACAGATTAAGGATTTATGGTTTCAACTTGTAGTGTGAGACTATCTGAAATGGCTCCGACACCTTACAAATGTAACATCTGTTATGATGGAATTACCTGTGTACACAACACTTACCTAATACTGATGAATGTGTAAAGCTTCATCAGCCTGTGTAGATGTTGGAATAATTGTACATATGAATTACCACAGCTCTAATTTAACCTGTTTTGTTACTCGCTAAGTATAAATGTTGGAAACTGCTTGTTGAGGTATTTTGCAGAAACATCTCTAACTCCATGGGAGGCAGCCAAGTGGAAACAACCTTGAAGTTCTCACACAACAACAGGATGACTCCCTAACTGCAGCTGGCTAGAGCTGAAATGAACATTCTAAACTAGACAAAGTAGATAAGCATAGAACAATGATGAAGGTCATGATGCTGATTCACATACACCCCTCCCCTTTAGGAAATCAATATGACACGTGTAATTAGAAATCACCCTGATGGAATAAAAGAGGTTCTCAGTCAGGTTTCAAGGCAGAGCCGCTAGAAGACTTGTAATTGGCTGTCAATCTGACTGCTCTCCTCATATAAGAATGAACTTGACTCCGTGTCTTCCTCCTAATGTGTGTGTGCGTGTTTTTATGATGTCTGTGTTGATTTAGAACCCGACAGTAGAGATAGAAGGAAATGCAGCCGTGGGGGGGGCACAAACCAGTGTCTCTCCCTCACGCCGGTCCCAAGCCCGGATAAATGCAGAGGCTTGCGTCAGGAAGGGCATCCGGCGTAAAACAAATGTCAAATAAACTATACGAATCACAAGAAAGAATGACATACCGGATCGGTCGAGGCCCGGGTTAACAACGACCGCCATCAGGAACGCAGAAGGACAGATGTTGGTAGATTTTGCAAAAAGAATGGAAATGGCTGTGGTGAATACTTTCTTCCAGAAGAGAGAGGAGCATAGGGTGACTTATAAAAGTGGAGGTAGGAGCACACAGGTAGACTACATCTTGTGCAGGCGATGTAATTTAAAGGAAGTCAGTGACTGCAAAGTAGTAGCGGGTGAGAGTGTTGCCAAACAGCATAGGATGGTGGTGTGCGGGATGATGCTGATGGTGAGGAAGGGGAAGAAGGCAAAGGCAGAGCAGAAGACAAAGTGGTGGAAGTTGAAAAAGAAAGAGTGTCGGGTTGTCTTCAAGGAGGAGTTGAAACCGGCTTTGGGTGGTCAGGAAGTGCTTCCAGATGATTGGACAACTACAGCTAATGTGATCAGGGAGACAGGTAGGAAAATACTTGGTGTGTCATCTGGAAGGAGAGTAGATAAGGAGACTTGGTGGTGGAATGAGGAAGTGCAGGAGTGTGTACAAAGGAAGGGGTTAGCTAAGAAGAAGTGCGACATTGAGAGGACTGAAGAGAGTAAACTGGAGTACAGGGAGACACAGCGTAAGGCAAAGGTAGCAGTGTCAAAGGCTAAACAGAGCGCGTTTGATGACTTGTCAGTCATCTCGTTACCTTTGCGTCCGGCGTCCTAGACGCACGATTTTTCCTCCAGACGCACAGTTTTAAACAATGTGCGTTTTTGGGACGCAAGCAATTTTCTCCCGATGGCAAAAAAAATTACACGGCAGACAAATTATTAATAACATGAACATCGCCGTTTGCTGCGCTTGACAATCGTCGCCATCTTTGTTTTGATCTCGCGACTAAACCTCGCGTGACGAAACCGGCTGAGAGCAGACGAAATTTTTCTCGCGAGACGAGAGCGACCTTCACCTCGTGGTAAGCAGACGATTTAATAAGTATTAATTAAATAAGTATAAAAAAAGTATTAAATTTAATAAGTATAATAAGGCCGAATATTCCAAAGTTATGTCTCAGAAAAAGCAACAAAACCTGGATAGTTTTTTCTCTGTCAAAAGCAGTGTAAATAACAAGCGAAAGGCTTTGGATAAAACGGACGAACCTGAAGTGAAACGTAGTAAAGTTCGGACATTTCAGAAGCATTGGCTGGGATTGTTCACGTGGTTGCGATACGACGAGGAAGGAGATTTTATGTATTGTTCGGCATGCACGGACAACAAACAAGTTAATGGTATGATTCAAGCAGCAAAATGCACAAATTTCCAAAAAAGCACCCTGGATAGACACGTGCAGATCCCAGGACATAAACTCGCGCTGGAAACTCCTACATTAAGCAATAACAAGAGAAAAATCGAGTACAAGGCGTCGGAAACGAAAGATAAAGTCGTTACTGCGTTGTTAAAAATTATTCACTGGATGTCTGTGGAGGATTTGCCATTCAGTAAATTCAGCAGCATGATTCACTTAATGCATGAACTTGGTGTTTCTGACCTGGATATTTTGAAGAAATACAAACTGAACTACGACTCTTATTTCACTGCCCATGATTTGTTGGACAGCATAGCTAAAGTAATCGAGGATGAAAAACAAATGCTATTACAAAATTCCCCTGTGATGACTATTCTAGCAGATGAATCTACAGACTCATCAAATACCAAATGTCTCGTTCTGTATGCACAAATCCTCGACGATGCCATGCAACCTTCCACTCACTACATCTCAAATGTGGAATGTACAGATTCAACTGGAAAAGGAATTGCCACATCCATAAAGAAAGAACTTGAGGCAATGTTCCAATGGATAAGGTTATGAGCTTTGGGAGCGATGGTGCATCAGTCATGACTGGCCACAAAAATGACGTTGCTGCAATCCTGAAGAGAGATAGCCCCCACATGATCAACGTACACTGCATCGCACATAAAATTGCTCTCTGCACCTCTCAAGCTGCTGAAAATATCCCGGCATTAAAAAAACACCAAGAAACACTGACAGATCTCTTCTCCTATTTCAAAGGAAGCAGTAAGACAATCATCCTTGCAGGTCATCCAAATGATCATTGATGATCCTGTGCTCAAGATCAAGGAAGTACATTCTGTTAGATGGTTGAGCTACTTTAATGCTCTCACATCAGTCTATAGGACTCTTGAGAGTTTGCTGATTTATTTCAGGGATATTGACTACACAAAGGATCCAAAGGCTGAAGGACTTATAAGTCAGTGCAACAAATTTCTCTGTTGCAATTTTTCTTCTGTTATGATGGATGCTATGGCACCCATTACTGCTCTTTCTCAGTTTTTCCAGAGAGAGAACATAGATGTAGCGCTAGTTGGGGTGAAACTGGAACAGTGCATCAGTGACCTGGAACAAATCAAGGAGATGGAAAGTCCACACCTAATGAAGCTGAAAGAAGATATGGTGGATGGTGTGTTCAAAGAATATCACAATCTCTCCAAATCACCATTCACACTGAACAAAACCATCAATGACTTTATTGACGAAGTGATTGGAAACATTAAAAAGCGCTTCCCTCAAGATAGTATCCTCCATGCCTTCTCTGTTCTGGGGATGAGACCACTGTCTTTCTTCCAAACCAAAGATGTTGAAGAGTATGGCAAAGATGAAATAATTGAAATGCTGTGCACACATTTTGGCTCTTCAAAGACTTCATCATGGGTGGAGGATGATGACAGCAGTAAGTCAAAGACATCTGAAGCAATCATCTCACCAGCAGCAACAAAGAAAGAGTGGAGACTATTGAAGAAGGTGGTTCTTGCAGAAAGATACCCAAGAGACAAGCTGAGCCATCTATGGGGCCTGATCAACCAGTAACCAGTGTCATAAGGCAGAGTTTCCAAATCTGATCAGATTAGCACAACTTGCCTTGACATCAGCAGTGCACACAGCAGGATGTGAGAGGGGATTCTCAACACAAAACAAAATCCTCACAAAAAAAAGAAACAGGCTGCAAGTCCAAACACAACACAAACTTATGACTGTGCAGTTGGCAGCAAGTGTAGATTTTGAAAAAGCACTGAATGTTTGGAAGGAAACCAAACAGAGGAGACTGTATGAACTCAAAGATTAACTTACCTTTATATTTTATATGTGTATCTATGAACTTTTCATATATTTTTTTTTTTCAATTTAATACATACAACTGTCAACATGCATGGAGTACACTTTGTCAATTGTGAAATAAAGGCGTTAAATGTAAATTATGGTTATTGTTGTCATATGCACTTGTTTTGATAAAGAATTTTTTCAGATTATGTTTCACGACATATTGTATGCATCATGGGACTCACACTTTTTTGACAAGGGAGTCCCATGGACTTGCAGAGTATGAATTGTAAAATTATCACTGCTTGTATGCTCGGTTTGAAAGTAAAGAGGGAGAAAATGATTTATACAGGTTGGCACAGCAGAGTAATAGAGATGGGAAGGACATGCAGCAAGTTAGATTGATAAAGGACCGAGAGGGAAATGTATTGACTGATGACAGAAGTGTGCTGGGAAGATGGAAAGAGTATTTTGAAGAGCTGATGAATGAGGAAAATGAGAGAGAAAAAAACAGTAGAAGAGGTGACTGTTGAGGACCAGGAAGTAGCAAAGATTAGTAAGGGTGAAGTGAGGAGGGCATTGAAGAGGATGAAGAATGGAAAGGCAGTTGGTCCTGATGACATACCGGTGGAGGTATGGAAGTGTCTCGGAGAGGTAGCAGTAGATTTTCTGACAAGAACATTTAACAAGGTCCTAGAGAGTGAGAGGATGCCAGAGGAATGGAGGAGAAGTGTGCTGGTGCCCATTTTTAAGAACAAGGGAGACATGCAAAGTTGTGGCAACTACAGAGGGATAAAGTTGATGAGCCACACGATGAAGTTATGGGAAAGAATACTGGAAGCTAGACTAAGGGCAGAGGTCAGCATTTATGAACAACAGTTTGGTTTCACGGCAAGAAAGAGCACCATAGATGCAGTGTTTGCCTTGAGGATGTTAATGGAGAAGTACAGAGAAGGTCAGAGGGAGCTGCATTGTGCCTTTGTGGATCTGGAGAAAGCATATGACAGGGTGCCGAGAGAAGAACTGTGGTATTGCATGAGGAAGTCTGGAGTGGCAGAGAAGTATGTTAGAGTGGTGCAGGACATGTATGAGAGATGTAAGACAGTGGTGAGGTGTGCTGTCGGTGTGACAGAAGAGTTCAAGGTGGAGGTGGGACTGCATCAAGGGTCAGCTCTCAGCCCCTTCTTGTTTGCTATGATGATGGACAGGCTGACAGACGAGGTTAGACAAGATTCCCCATGGACTATGATGTTTGCAGATGACATCGTGATCTGTAGGGAGAGCAGAGAACAAGTGCAGGAAAATCTAGAGAGGTGAAGGTATGCCCTGGAAAGGAGGGGAATGAAGATTAGCCTCAGTAAGACAGAATACATGTGCATGAATGACAAGGACCCAAGAGGAACGGTGAGATTACAGGGAGCAGAGATAAGAAAGGTGGAGGATTTTAAGTACTTAGGCTCAACAATCCAGAATGCAGCCATGAGGCGGGGGGGGGGGGGGGGGGCACGAACCAGTGTCTCTCCCCCTTATGCCGGTCCCAAGCCCGGATAAATGCAGAGGGTTGCGACAGGAAGGGCATCCGGCGTAAAACTTCTGCCACATTTAAAAAATGCAAATGATCAAAACAAAATTCATACCGGATCGGTCGAGGCCCGGGTTAACAACGACCGCCATCAGTGCTGTCAACGAACAGGGTGCTGATGGAAATTGGACTACTGTTGGTCGAAGACGTCGAAGAAGGAGAGGCGGGAGGCGTGTCCGTAGGCAGAGAGAGAAGAGGAAATGTGTGAGCCTAGGACTGAGAGTAGGGACTTTGAATGTTGGAACTATGCAAGGAAAAGATAGGGAGCTGGCTGACATGATGCAGAGGAGGAAGGTGGACATACTGTGTGTTCAGGAGACAAGGTGGAAAGGTAGAAAGGCTAGAAGCTTAGGAGCAGGGTTTAAACTGTTTTATCATGGTGTGGATGGGAAGAGAAATGGAGTAGGAGTCATCTTGAAGGAGGGGTTTGTCAGGAATGTTCTAGACGTGAAAAGAGTGTCAGACAGAGTGATGAGTCTCAAGTTAGAAATTGAAGGCGTGATGGTCAATGTTGTTAGTGCTTATGCCCCACAGGCAGGATGTAAGCTAGAAGAGAAGGAGAGATTCTGGAGTGATTTAGATGAAGTGATGCAGAATACCCCCAGAGGTGAAAGAGTGGTCATTGGAGCAGACTTCAATGGACATGTTGGTGCAGGCAACAGAGGGGACGAGGAAGTGATGGGCAGGTTTGGTATCCAGGACAGGAACACAGAAGGACAGATGTTGATCGATTTTGCAAAAAGGATGGAAATGGCTGTGGTGAATACTTTCTTCAAGAAGAAACAGAAGCATTAGGGTGACTTATGAAAGCGGAGGTAAGAGCACACAGGTAGACTACATCTTGTGCAGGCGATGTAATTTGAAGGAAGTCAGTGACTGCAAAGTAGTAGTTGGTGAGAGTGTTGCCAAACAGCATAGGATGGTGGTGTGCAGGATGACACTGATGGTGAGAAAAGTGAAAAAGGCAAAGGCAGAGCAGAAGACAAAGTGGTGGAAGCTGAAAAAGGAAGAGTGTCGTGTTGTCTTCAAGGAGGAGTTGAAACAGGCTTTGGGTAGTCAGGAAGTGCTTCCAGAGGACTGGACAACCACAGCCAATGTGATCAGGGAGACCGGTAGGAGAGTACTTGGTGTGTCCTCTGGAAGGAAAGTAGATAAGGAAACTTGGTGGTGGAATGAGGAAGTGCAGGAGTGTGTACAAAAGAAGAGGTTAGCCAAGAAGAAGTGGGACATTGACAGGACCGAAGAGAGTAAACAGGAGTACAGGGAGACACAGCGTAAGGCGAAGGTAGCAGTGTCAAAGGCCAAACAGAGGGCGTATGATGACTTGTATGATAGGTTGAACAGTAAGGAGGGAGAAAATGATCTATACAGGTTAGCACAGCAGAGAAATAGAGATGGGAAAGACATGCAGCAAGTTAGAGTGATAAAGGACAGAGAGGGAAATGTATTGACTGATGACAGAAGTGTGCTGGGAAGATGGAAAGAGTACTTTGAAGAGCTGATGAATGAAGAAAATGAGAGAGAAAAAAAGAGTAGAAGGGGTGACCGTTGAGGAGCAGGAAGTAGCAAAGATTAGTAAGGGAGAAGTGAGGAGGCCATTGAAGAGGATGAAAAGTGGAAAGGCAGTTGGCCCTGATGACATACCAGTTGAGGTATGGAAGTGTCTAGGGGAGGTAGCAGTAGATTTTCTGACAAGAATATTCAACAAGGTCTTAGAAAGTGAACAGATGCCAGAGGAATGGAGGAGAAGTGTACTTGTGCCCATTTTTAAGAACAAGGGAGATGTACAGAGTTGTGGCAACTACAGAGGGATAAAGTTGATGAGCCATACAATGAAGCTATGGGAAAGAATAGTGGAAGCAAGACTAAGGGCAGAGGTCAGCATTTGTGAACAACAGTTTGGTTTCATGCCCAGAAAGAGCACCACAGATGCAGTGTTTGCTTTGAGGATGTTAATAGAGAAGTACAGAGAAGGTCAGAGGGAGCTGCATTGTGCCTTTGTGGATCTGGAGAAAGCCTATGACAGGGTGCCGAGAGAAGAACTGTGGTATTGTATGAGGAAGTCTGGAGTGACAGAGAAGTTTGTTAGAGTGGTGCAGGACATGTATGAGAGATGTAAGACAGTGGTGAGGTGTGCTGTTGGTGTGACAGAAGAGTTCAAGGTGGAGGTGGGACTGCATCAAGGGTCAGCTCTCAGCCCCTTCTTGTTTGCTATGGTGATGGACAGGCTAACAGACGAGGTTAGACAAGAATCTCCATGGACTATGATGTTTGCAGATGACATCGTGATCTGTAGTGAAAGCAGAGACCAAGTGGAGGAAAATCTAGAGAGGTGGAGGTATGCCCTGGAAAGGAGGGGATTGAAGGTTAGTCTTAGTAAGACAGAATACATGTGTGTGAACGACAAGGACCCAAGAGGAACTTTGAGGTTACAGGGGGCAGAGATAAAGAAGGTGGAGGATTTTAAGTACTTAGGCTCAACAATCCAGAGCAATGGAGAGTGGGGAAAAGAGGTGAAGAAGCGCGTGCAGGCAGGTTGGAATGGATGGAGAAAAGAGTCCGTGTGATGCGTGATAGGAGAGTATCGGCAAGCATGAAGGGAAAAGTGTACAAGCCGGTGGCGAGGCCAGCAATGTTGTATGGTTTAGAGACAGTGGCGCTGGGGAAAAGACAGGAGTCAGAGTTGGAGGTAGCAGAGATGAAAATGTTGAGGTTCTCTTTGGGAGTAACGAGGATGGATAGGATCAGAAATGAGTACATCAGAGGGACAGCACATGTTAGATGTTTTGGAGACAAAGTCAGAGAGGCTAGATTGAGATGGTTTGGACATGTACAGAGGAGGGATAGTGAGTATATTGGTCGTAGGATGCTGAGGTTGGAACTACCAGGCAAAAGGCCCAGAGGAAGACCAAAGAGAAGATTTATGGATGCGGTGAAGGCGGACATGAAGGTCGTTGGAGTAAGAGTAGAAGATGCAGAGGACAGGGAGAGATGGAGGCAGATCATTTGCTGTGGCGACCCCTGAAGGGAACAGCCGAAAGGAAAAGAAGAAGAAGAAGGCTCAACAATCCAGAGCAATGGAGAGTGTGGAAAAGAGGTCAAGAAGCGTGTGCAGGCAGGTTGAAATGGTTGGAGAAAAGTGTCCGGTGTGATGTGTGATAGGAGGGTATCGGCAAGAATGAAAGGAAAAGTGTACAAGACGGTGTTGAGGCCAACGATGTTGTATGGTTTAGAAACAGTGGCCCTGGGGAAAAGACAGGAGGCAGAGCTGGAGGTAGCAGAGATGAAAATGTTGAGGTTCACTTTGGGAGTAACGAGGATGGATAGGATTAGGAATGAGCACATCAGAGGGACAGCACATGTAAGACGTTTTGGAGACAAAGTCAGAGAGACTAGATTGAGATGGTTTGGACATGTACAGAGGAGGGATAGTGAGTATATTGGTAATAGGATGCTGAGGCTGGAACTACCAGGCAGAAGGCCTAGAGGAAGACCAAAGAGACGATTCATGGATGTGGTGAAGGAGGACATGAACGTCGTTGGTGTAAGAGAAGAAGATGCAAAGGATAGGGTGAGATGGAGGCAGATGATTCGCTGTGGCGACCCCTGAAGGGAAAAGCCGAAAGGAAAAGAAGAAGTAGAGATAGAAGGTGCTTCCAACTTTAAAAGTACATTGTGAAATTCATCAGAGAATAAAAATACAGTTGGCCCCCTTCTTACGAAAACCCCTGAATACGAAAAATCCAGTATATGAAAAACATTTTCCTAAATTTTTGTCCTCTGTATACGAAACAAGTTTTTACGAAAAGCGCCAAACGCACCATTCAAACAATGCGTGAGTTGCTCTCTCATTGGCTGTCTCACATCACACCCCGCAGGCCAGGAGGGAGCTGAATCGCCATCGTACTGTACCAATAATGCTTGTTTGTCACAAGCGTAAAGGAGAGATGTACTGTTGGTTTGTGAGTTTATTTGAAAGTGCTCATTGTAGCTTATTTTTCATTTTTTAAGCTGTTTAATTCAGGAAATGTTTAATAAATGTGCTGCGCTCCGCCAAATGTGGGCAAAATGCGGCTCATCCAGACCTCCGATCCCTCAAGCAAACAGGTGAATGTTGAGTACTAAACAAGTATTCATAGCGCACTTACCTGCTTGACGGATCGAAGGGCCGGATTAGCCGCGCCCCGTCTCAAAAGCTCCGGCGTCGACTACGACGACGCCCATATTCGACAGAGCGCGCCACAAATGACGAATCATGCGTTTTACATGTAAAATGCGCCTCTACTTACGAAAACTCTAGGTTGCGAAAAAGGCGCTGGAACGGATTAATTTTGTAAGAAGGGTGTTGACTGTACCATAAACAAACATGTTTTCATAACTAGTTTGGGTTTACAAGTTTGTAATAAAGTTTTTGGAACCTTTGAATAAGCTACTTATATGTACATGGGCGGAGAATCTACTCCCATGAAGTCGCCAGTTTTTTTTTGTTTTTTTTTTTACAATTGCTCATAACAATACAGGCTTCAGGTATGAAATCTCTGTTGGTTGCAAACTTGAATCTCACCATTAGATGGCGTTACCTACTGCAAAAGCTTACACACTGTGCCTTTAATCTTCCTGTGGCAGCTTGATATATCCTTTTTGTTGATGTTTAGGAAAAAGTATTCAACACAAATTGACAGACAACAGGTATACAGTAGCCCTCCGATTTTCGCAATGGTTCAGTTCCGGCCCTTCCCATGGACCATGAAAATCTTCAAGTTATTGACGTGGTTTTTAAAACCTTCCGTATGATATTACATACGCTAAAATATACTTCTTAAACACATTCTATCTAAAGTCTTACTCATAATACAGTAATTATGTAGTAAAATGTAGTAATAATTAAGTAAAAACTTTAATTTTGTACTTTAATGCTATTTATTAATGAATAAAACACTTAGGCTCCTTAGCAGAAGGCAGAGAAAGATGCAGGGCGTTTGAGTGACATCATAGGGCTTAAATAATAATTAAACACACATTAAAAATTTACTTCGCAATTCAGGCAATCACGTTGATAACTTGTGCGTGAAGGAGAAAAAAAAAGAGGTGTACGCATCATCTGTAACCAATCAGCAGGAGGGAGAAACAAAAGTTCTCAGCCATTGGCTAAATTTGAATCATGTACCAGTTACTTCTGGGTTTGTCACCAAGCTGCAAGTATGCGGGGGTGCGAGCGCTGAACTGCGAATGGTCAAGGGCCTACTGTATCTGTTACTGCAACACTGTCTGTAAGTTGGGGGTTACAGAAGCACTGGATATTATATTGTTATGAAACCATTGCTTTCAGCACTGATGTACAAAAGACACACAAGGTTCTGTTTCGATTGACAGGACGTGTGGTTTAAGTCACATAAGCACAGACCCTAAATGCATAGCAACTCGAATTCCAAATCCCATCACTAAAATTCTTACATTCCTCCTGTACACACACTGCAAATAAAGTGCACTTGAAGGACATCTCAAAAGTATAAGCATCTGTCTCATCTTCTATGTTCCTTTTTCTAACACATTATTTTAATTTAGTATCAGATGCTACAGTGAAGTACCGACTGTGTGAAATAAGTAAAAGTAAGCATCAGATGGCTATTTGGCTCGTTCTAGTCACACTGTTTGTATACAAAAGCTCCTAATTACTTATCAAGTTATTTTCGTACAGTATGTCACAGTATGTTATTGTTCTGGTTTTCTAATCTCTCTGAATTCTCCAGATCATATAGGCAGCTCTGAACAGAGGAATTGCTGAGAAACAGCGGCAGTAACTTTTCTTCAGAACACAATACTGACAGCATTTTAAGCATACCCAGTTGTACTTTAAAACTATTTCTTCCTACTAAACTCTTTCAAACTGTACCGGCAAAATACCGATTTTCAGCTTTCCACTGTTGAACACACGCACAGACCAGTCTCCCTATGGCATGCCACAGATTGATGTCTGTGCTTTGTGCCAGTTCTTTTGCAATCTGAAGATCACTGAGGTTTAAACAACTCCAGATTCTATCTTTAATACCCATTCTCCAGTCTATACTGAAGTACAAGGTCTGCTGAGTCCTCTCAACTACACCAAGGCCAGTCCATGGTCCATGTCAGGCCTACCATGTGTCTGCACTGGTACAAGCACTGGTTCCTATAATGTGCTCTCCAGTGTATTATAGTTGTCTTTGAAGTTCTTGAGCTCCAAGAAGTGTTTAGGTCTCTTGCTTCGCTGGCCTGAGGAGGGCAGGTATGTTACTTGGATGGTGGAGGGTGAGGACGGGTCTGGTGAGCTTGTTAGGTCTTTAGCTGCTGACTGATGCTGCTGGTTCAGGCTGGTAGAACTGGAGTGGACCTTTACACTGTAAAAGCAAATAGTGATGAGCAGACATTCAAGGGACTGTGTGTGTGTGTGTGTGTGTATGTGATGGGAGGTTAGAAATAAGTTAGAAGTAACCAAGTCAGTAGTAGGGCTATTATGTAGAAATACATTATAAATTAATTATTTGCTCACGGCGATGGGAATTAACCCGGGGCAGGTGTGACCTTGAAATAGACAAATTCACTTATCAACGGACTGAATTTTCGAAATTATTTCCGCTTTTGATATATGGAATGAACCGATAAAGCTTTCATTTTCTCTGTTGCTTTCAGGGCAAAGAGAGACTTAATGGATTAGTAATGGAAGGGGTTTCATGAATGCAATGATGTGGAAGTGCCAAATTTCAATATTTTACTCCGAATCTTATTTTTTGGAATCCGGTTTGTACATTATGCAATGCAATCGACACAGCATACACATGGAATCTAATCTTTATTGCTTGTGTCCACCAAACCTGTGAATGTTTTTTTTTTTTTTTTTTTTTTTGTGGCTGGCAGTTTGCCACTTCAGCTTCAAAACACACACAGATTTGATTTGTTGACTATTACTAGATTAGTACCTTGGTTAGAAGGACAAAGTCATGTGATCAGGAAGCCTATTCACTTTACATTACAGTGGCTCTTGTCATTTTACTGTTTTTGTTTGGGTTTACTTTGCTGATGAGGTACACAAGTCTCCATTCTAACACCTCTGTTCTATTAGCGCCACAGAAAATGGGACATCTGTGTGCTGAGGGATTCCCACCCCCATCAACACTGAGCTGTGCAAATGCATTGTAAACAGGCCCTGCAGCACAATAAACATATCTGACAAACACAAGCCCTTATTATCACTGAACTTCACAATAATAAGAACCTGTTGATGTCGGCTGTTGCTGCCAGTTTTTTTTTAAATTTATTTAGCCAATGAGGTCCGAAGCCCATAAAGCGTAAAAGTCTAAGTCTAAAAATTGGAATAAAACATCACCTTGTCTTGCTACCATATGTGATTATTCCATGGAATAACTTTTAATCATCCCATTATGGCTATGCAGTCAGTTCACACTGGTCATATGAAGCATACAGTGAACACAAATATGCATTTCAGTTATAACAACCACTCTACTACAGTTCCTGTGGTCACTTTGTAGCCTCAACTCTTGGATGTCAAAAATGTTGAAATCTGAGTTAAAAAAATTAAACTTTTTTAATGACAGCCAAGGTTGGAGCACATGTTGGTACAGTAGAAATAGTTTTCAGTTTACACTTCCTGTTCTATTACTGCATTCACCATTGCTAACTCAGAGCGGCTGTGTTTACTGTGTGTAATTCAGAAAGAAGCAATGAAACACACTCACATGGCAGCCAGCTCAGTCAAGTCTTCTTTGTATTTAAGGAATTCAGCTTCGCCAAACACCTGCCCAAAGAAAGAAACAAACAAACCAAAATGGAAAAAAACAAGTAATCAGAAATCATTTATCCCTCAGCTATCAGATGTCAAAGATCACAAAGTACAGAAATCCAAAAATATAAAAGGCATAACTACACTCGTAATAAAAATAACCTTCAAGAACATCTCAAACTGTTTCAAATGGTTTGAGATGGACAAACATACTGAAGACTACATCCCCCGCATTATCTTCTTTTCGGCTATTTTTCTGTTCTTGAGAGTCACCACAGCGAATCATCTGATTCGCACATTTGATTTGGCATGGGTTTTTACGTCGGATGCCCTTCCCGTCACAACCCTTTAGCAGACAGAAACACGCTGATGGCTTTGCAGCTACTCTTTACGAAAGTCAGCAATGGTTCTTTTACATGAACCTCACCATAGACAGTGAGAGACATGGCTCCGCCTTTGATAACCCACAGTAACAACCTTGTGGGGACTCGAACCCCCAACCTTAGGATCAGCGATCCTGCACCCTACCCCCCGCATTATATGCCCTTGAATAAAAACTAATATCTTGTTTAATGACAGAATGCTTGTGTGCTATTCTAGACCATCACTAATACTTGCATTTTTTTTTCTACTGCAGTATAAAATTTTTCACAAATAGTCCCACAAAGCAGGTTGTACCCCTCAGACCAAGTACAAGAATATAAAAGATATACCGGTAACAACACCCACGCAAAAATGGTGATGACTGATGATGGCACTTGAGTTGATGTGCAAAACACAAATTCAAGATCACAGAATGCAACTGCGGACAGACGGACGGGCATTGAACAGGATGACAATACTACTCATGCCCATTGAGCTGAGTGATAAAATCATCTTTATTTTTTTTTTTTATTTTACCCAGTGCTGAATCGAATTATAATTATTTTAATTGCTTTATGAAAAATCCTAAAAAGTGGGTGAGGGGTCAGAGGGGAGAGCATGTGTTGTTTACAGTTTCACAGACTCCCACTGAAAGCAAAGGCTGAGTTTAGGTGGGCTGCCTAAATATCTTTAGAGGTTATCTTATTACATGTGATGTCTGTCTGTCCACCCACAGTTGCAACACCATCATCCATCAACATTTCTGTAGTGGACATTGGGACTGGTAATTACACAAGCTTATCAATTATTATAAGTGATCTGTAGGTTTTCCCCCCACTTCACAGGCTATTTTTGAACCTAATAAAGGTTGATGTTATGTTTAGTGGGCATCTAAATTTTCGAGATTAGCAATTTTTTTTTAGTTATGGTCCAAGCTTTAGTGTTGATATGCAACAGAATAATCACACCCACAGAAACTGCTAAACTTTACGATTTAAGTTGGATGCAGAAATCCAAAAATTTTTTGAACAGAGATTTGGCACAGATGTGCCATCTACTGGACTCTGAATGTAATGCTCCACACACACATTATTTTATATATTTATATATATATATATATATATATATATATATATATATATATATATATATATATATATATATATGTAAAGTGCTCAAAAATAAAATTATTTTCATACTTTGTCAATTTATCTCTCCCTCTAACACACACACACACACACACACACCACAGTGCCGTGACGAGCGTGGTCGTAACCCTCCAATAGGCGGTCGATGAGGCTGCTGTGGCTGGCTTTGATCAGTGAATGAGAGTTGCGCAGATCCAGTAGCCACTTCTTATAGCAGGATCCAGTGAGAGCACTGGGGCTACGTGCTAGATCAGGACAAACAATTCCTGCATGTGTGAGAAATAAAGAAAAAAAAGAAAATCAAATACAATAGAAATGAAGATATATATATATATATATATATATATATATACACACACACACACACACACACACACACATATACATACATACACACAAAATACAAGTACAACGAGTATGCATACAAATACTAGGAATTGACAAAATGGTTTACACATAAAATTTAAGAAAAAGAAATACATTTTTTAAAAAATGGTGGGTTTTTTTTTCAAACTACACCCATTATTTTAAATCAAAGATTGCTTATTTAACACAGACAAGACATGTTCTTGGAATAGATTTTTGAATTGAAATTGTCCCCTAAATGCTGCTCAGTAGCCACTCACTGCACTTTCTGCTTGGACATCATTAGTATAATATAACCCCGGAAGTAAACACACATGTAAAATAAGTTGGGTGTACTTCTACCTTTAATAGCCACAGATTTTAGACAAACTTTACAGTGGACAGTGGTTTGTGCAAAGTTGGACTTTGCATAACCAAACTATTTCCAAATTACTGAGGAGACGCTGTGTGTTTTCCAGACAAGCTCTTCACTTGCTCACGCACATGCTGCTGTCTTGATACTGTGCTGGTATTCGAGGGGTGGGGACAGAATGCGGTTTTTCTATTGGGTGCCGAAGTCTATCGAGAAACTACAAATGTGAGAGAGGAAAGAACCCTGAGCAGGGCGCCAAGCCAGTGCAAAATTTAGAGAGCCGCTCTTCTCCTTTCGGCTGCTCCCTTCAGGGGTAGCCACAGCAAATCAGCCGCCTTCATCTCACCCTGTCCTCTTCATCTTCTTTTCTGACTCCAACGACCTTCATGTTTTCCTTCACCACATCCATAAATCTCTTCTTTGGTTTTCCTCTAGGCCTTCTGCCTGGTAGTTCCAACCTCAGCATCCTACTGCCAATATACTCACTATCCCTCCTCTGTACATGTCCAAACCATCTCAATCTAGCATCTCTGACTTTGTCTCCAAAACATCTTACATGGGCTGTCCCTCTGATATACTCATTCCTGATCCTATCCATCCTCGTTACTCCCAGAGAACCTCAACATTTTCATCTCCGCTACCTCCAGCTCTGCCTCCTTCCTTTTCCTCAGCGCCACTGTTTCTATGCCATACAACAACGCTGGCCTCACCACCGTCTTGTACACGTTTCCTTTCATTCTTGCTGACACTCTCCTATCGCACATCACACCGGACACTTTTCTCCAACCATTCCAGCCTGCCTGCACACGCTTCTTCACCTCTTTTCCACACTCTTCATTGCTCTGCATTGTTGAGCCGAAGTACTTAAAACCCTCCACCTTCGTTATCTCTGCTCCCTGTAACATCACCGTTCCTCCTGGGTCCTTCTCATTCACACACATGTATTCTGATTTTCTGAGGCTAACCTTCATTCCTCTCCTTTACAGGGCATACCTCCACCTCTCTAGATTTTCCTCCACTTGTTCTCTGCTCTCACTACAGATCACAATGTCATCTGCAAACATCATAGTCCATGGAGATTCTTGCCTAACCTGGTATGGTAGCCTGTCCATCACCATAGCAAACAACAAGGGGCTCAGAGCTGACGCTTGATGCAGTCCCACCTCCACCTTGAATACGTCGGTCACGCCGAAAGCACACCTCACCACTGTCTTACATCTCTCATACATGTCCTGCACCACTCAAACATACTTCTTTGCCACTCCAGACGTCCTCATGCAATACCACAGTTCTTCTCTTGGCACCCTGTCATATGCTTTCTCCAAATCCACAAAGGCACAATGCAGTTCCCTCTGACCTTCTCTGTACTTCTCTATTAACATCCTCAAGGCAAACACTGCATCTGTTGTGCTCTTTCTTGGCATAAAACCAAACTGTTGTTCACAAATGCTGACCTCTGCCCTTAGTCTAGCTTCCACTATTCTTTCCCATAACTTCATTGTATGGCTCATCAACTTTATCCCTCTGTAGTTGCCGCAACTCTGCACGTCTCCCTTGTTCTTAAAAATGGGCACCAGCACACTTCTCCTCCACTCCTCTGGCATCTGCTCACTCTCTAGGACCTTGTTGAATGTTCTTGTCAGAAAATCTACTGCTACCTCTCCTAGACACTTCCATACCTCCACAGGTATATCATCAGGACCAACTGCCTTTCCATTCTTCATCCTCTTCAATGGCCTCCTCACTTCACCCTTACTAATCTTTGCTACATCCTGCTCCTCAATGGTCACCTCTTCTACTCTTTTTTCTCTCTCTCATTTTCCTCATTCATGAGGTCTTCAAAGTACTCTTTCCATCTTCCCAGCACACTTCTGTCATCAGTCAATACATTTCCCTCTGTCTTTTACATTTCCCTCTCTGTCCCTCTCGCCTTACGCTGTGTCTCCCTGTACTCCTGTTTACTCTCTTCAGTCCTCTCAATATCGCACTTCTTCTTAGCTAACCTCTTCCTTTGTACACACTCCTGCATTTCCTCATTCCACCACCAAGTCTCCTTATCTACTCTCCTTCCAGATGACACACCAAGTATTCTCCTACCTGTCTCCCTGATCACATTAGCTGTAGTTGTCCAATCATCTGGAAGCACTTCCTGACCACCCAAAGCCTGTTTCAACTCCTCCTTGAAGACAACCCGACACTCTTCCTTTTTCAACTTCCACCACTTTGTCTTCTGCTCTGCCTTTGCCTTCTTCACCTTCCTCACCATCAGCGTCATCCTGCATACCACCATCCTATGCTGTTTGGCAACACTCTCACCCACTACTACTTTGCAGTCACTGACTTCCTTCAAATTACTTCGCCTACACAAGATGTAGTCTACCTGTGTGCTCCTACCTCCGCTTTTATAAGTCACCCTATGCTCCTGTTTCTTCTGGAAGAAAGTATTCACCACAGCCATTTCCATCCTTTTTGCAAAATCTATCAACATCTGTCCTGTGTTCCTGTCCTGGATACCAAACCTGCCCATCATTTCCTCATCCCCTCTGTTGCCTGCACCAACATGTCCATTGAAGTCTGCCCCAATGACCACTCTTTCACCTCTGGGGGTACTCTGCAACCCTTCCTAGAACTCACTCCAGAATCTCTCCTTCTCTTTTAGGTCACATCCTGCCTGTGGGGCATAAGCACTAACAACATTGACCATCACGCCTTCAATTTCTAACTTGAGACTCATCACTCTGTCTGACACTTTTCACTTTTAGAACATTCCTGATAAACCCCTCCTTCCAGATGACTCCTACTCCATTTCTCTTCCCATCAACACTGTGATAAAACAGCTTAAACCCTGCTCCTAAGCTTTTAGCTTTGCTACCTTTCCACCTGGTCTCCTGAACACACAGTATGCCCACCTTCCTCCTCTGCATCATGTCAGCCAGCTCTCTAGCTTTTTTGCTCATAGTTCCAACATTCAAAGTCCCTACTCTCAGTCCTAGACTCATGCCTTTCCTCTTCTCTCTCTGCCTACGGACACGCCTCCCACCTCTCCTTCTTTGACCAGGACATTTTTGTTTTAAACAGGAGTTTGGACATACCAGGGGAAAAAAATAGATGAAATGGGTTTAGAACTAGAGGAAACGAAATATTTCAGACTGGGGGTCAAGGGGGCCGCAGGGCCCCTGAAGCTGAAAACAATTTACCATTTCAAGGTGCTTAGGAAGAAACTTCTAACACAGAATTTCTGTAAAACGGCAATATAACTTACCAATGGTTTAGATGTAATATGACATGATATACTGCAATCTATATCACTTGTCCTGACTGCACAACAGTGTCCACAATTCATTTCCATTGTTAATTGTCTTTGCCATCTGTATATCAATATAAGTCATTCCAAATTTGTACAAAAAAGTATCCTTAATTCATTCTTTTTAATAGGTTTGAGAGAATCATTTCACTTCCTCAATAAAAGTAATTTCAAAAGATATATAATTATGTTACAATGGATATACACATTATACAAGAATAAAAAGAATGATCACTTTGGTGAAAAAATAGTAGAATCCCGCCAAATAGCGGATGTCTGGGATCCCTGATATCCCTGGAATATTTATTACAGTTTCTGAAACCTCTGAAAACAAACTTATTTGTTAATGAATCCAAGTTTTTTAATCATAACCCTGATCAGCTAACTGGGTTATCAAAGACGAGCCATGGCTCTCACTGTCTCTGGTGAGAGGCATGTGAAAGAACCATTGCTGACTTTCGTAAAGAGTAGGCTGCAAAGTCGTCAGCGTGTTTCTGTCCCTTGCTAAAAAAGGGGTTATGACAGGAAGGGCATCCGATGTTAAAACCTCTGCCAAATCAAAACGTGCGAATCAGATGATTCGCTGTGGAGACTCCCGAGTAAAAGGGAAAAAGCCGAAAGGAAGACAGACAGATCCTGATCATAATAATACTAAAATGTCAAGATTGAGAACATATAGGCATTTTGACTCCTCTATCCATAGAGAAATTATCTCAAGTTAGGTGCTTTCAAAAAGTAATAATCTGTGTGTGTCACATGTGCCTGTGTGTGAAAACAAAAATAGTGGCCTGTTTTGTTAATGCAATGCCAACTGATGGCTTGATGTTCAACAAGCAACTAATACGGTCTGGTTCCGGTTCACTAATGGCGGAGCTCCCCAGCAGGGAGTCCCGCTTCTAAAAAGTTTTTCCGATAGAAAAATTGCAAACTTTAACTGAAAATTTAGCAGTGTGATTGTTGAAGTTTCCAGGTTCATGGGTGGAACGTTTTCGGTGGACGAAGCTACGTCAACAGCATGGACGATGGCCATTTAACAGTGAATGGTCAAGATGGCACTTCCTAGAGGGCGACATCATGGAGTTCTCGGGGTCAAATTGTTTCTTTGTTTGTTTTAAATGTTATTTTTGTTCGTTTGTTTTTTTTGCACTATGCTTGTCTCTGACCGTGCGACCCTACTACAGCTATGAGAGCACGGTCCTTTTTAACATTTAGAACTGAGCACGCTCATCTCCTATCCTGAGCTAATATGCTACCGCAGCTCAATGCTAGCCGCACCCCGGATAACAATAAACCCAGGCGGAGATGCAGCAGGCAAGGAGGGGCTGAACGACGATTCCGGCGCTTTGTTAGCAATTGAGGGTTAGCGCTCCTGCTCATACTGCTTGAAAATGTTCAGTCTCTGCAAAGCAAGATGGACGAGCTTCATGCTCGGATTGCAGCACAGAGGGATGTACAGGACTGCTCCATGCCGTGTTTCTGTGAAACATGGTTCGAGGAGAGTACACCCGACGAAGCGACTACACCGGCCGGCTACACGGCCTTCAGAGAGGACCGGAGGGCAGCGGCTAGCAACAAGAACGGCGGCGGAAGAACGGCGAATTTGCATTAATAAACCTGGTGTACTGACTGACTGTAGATTATCTCTAAACCTTGCTCTGAGAATGGAGAACATCTAACTTTGAAGTTGTGGCTATTTTGTTTACTCAGGAAACTGTTCATTTTTTTCCAACAAAACAATAGGCATAATGCAATACAAATATAATAATATAATATAGTTCAATTTCGGTTATTTACTGATTTATTTATTGTATTATTATTATTATTATCATCATATTACTTTTATTATTGTATTGTTTGCTGGGTCTGTGTGAGGTCCTTTTAGATATAGAATTTTTATGTGTTTATTTTATAGCAGTTTGTGTGTTGTTGATTTGAGCCTTCTTTTCTGTTTGTAACTTGACTCCTTGAACAACCGCACAAGAATTCCTATGTGTGTAAAAAACACAAATGGCTATTAAAAATCCTGAATCCTGAATATGGATTTCAAGTCTTGTCACATACACACAGACATTTATCCAGATTCTTTTAATCTTCCGATATATTCCCAATTTTAACTGAGGAACATTATTCTAAAATTGTTCAATAATTTGAAGATGCAGGCCATGCTTACAGTATAATTTAAATGCATGCAATGCATTTAAGTGCTACGGACATAAATGACCATAAAAGGCACAAAACTGTTAATTTTTATCTCGTGGACTACTAGCAGTGAGCTGAACTGCCGAGGTTAGCAATTTTTACCCCAAAAGTGATGTCGACATGCTGAGCAGGGTTGACATCTCTTGAGGAGACATTTAAACTTATGTTTTAGTGACTTAGAGGGTGAGAAAGCTGCCAGAAAGGAGCGTGACAGTGAAGCCAAAGTGTCTTATGCAGCTCACAGTTTGACAACTCAAGTTTCCGGTCGTCATTTAGTTTAGGAACAAAAAGAAATGTTTTCCACAATTTCTGTACTTGTTGGTTGTGCACCATAACGTTTTCTGATACATGGGTTCAAGGACGTAGACAGAAAATCCCCCAAAAATTGTCACTACCAAACTGGAACAACCAATCAGAAGGTCAACATGTCTCTGAGCATGTCTGGAGTCGTAACACTCACACATACTTTAAAATCGGGCATGGACTGCTGTTTCTGGAAGGAACTGCTGATTACACGCTATCATTTTAAATAGCTAGTAACACTAACTCACAACAGGTACCTTGAATTAAGAAGACGACAAATTTTCACAATGTTGATATACTGCAAACTACTATATGATTGCCCACAATTATTTTATGCCTTTATAACTATAGGCGATTCCAGGCCTTCAATGAAAAAGATGAATATCTCCCAGATTAACAAAGTTTAAGGAAATTGTATGGGGGACATTTACACAAGAACCTAATAAGACAATTTGAATCAAATGTCTGATATCCCTGGGATATGAAAATAATACTAAATTTTGATTATAATACACAGTCCCAATCAGAAGTGTCAAAAAATTAACAGCAGACAATGAGGATAGTAAAATCACCATCTTAGAATCTGATGCATGGCTCTTACCTGTGTCTCTGATCGCATCCAGAGCTTGCATTCTGTACAGGTAGTTATAACAGCCTTCAAGCAAACACACACAACACAGTATAACTCACTAGAGGCAGCTTTTCAATTAAACATTTGCACAAATATCCTCATTACTTCCACAGTTGTTTAGTTCCACAGTTTAATTAATTTCAAAGATTGAAATTAAGCAGGATTAATCATTTAGAAATGGAAACCATTATCTTGGTTTTCTTCTTCCACCACCCT
>CM045728.1:55897349-56007349 GCA_024760905.1 Plotosus lineatus | reverse complement strand
AATAGATACATAGGATTTTACTTCCGTTTGCTCATTCACGCATGTGACATGATACATGGGGTTTTACTTCCGGGTACAGAACTCGCGGATTATCTTGATTTGCAGGAGGGCCCGGAAACGAACCCCCGTGAATATCGAGGGCCTACTGTAATTTCAATTTTCTATATCTCCACTTCTTCGTAAGTACCTTGATGGTTACACACAAAGCTGTTGCAAATCTGTTAACAATCAGTCCTAAATGCACCCACTCTGGCAAAAATCATCTGATTTTGCAGTAGCAGATGCATTGTGTATTTGGAATGAGGGTTATTCCTCCCACAATGACATTCTACCGAGTATAGGTATTCAGCCAGAGTTTCACACAATGCTGGGACACTCGCAGATGTGAAACGAGTTCATCATAGTACACGCAAAGCCTCCATTGTACAATAAAAAGTCAGGCAATCTAAAAGAATAGCCAGAAAAGACCAAGAAGAGACTAATTGAAACAGAAGGCGTAACCTACAGTGTAGGGGCATTTTAAATTGTTGGATGAAAAACATATCTGGTGTGCTGAAACAGACTGTAAAAGTTTAAGACGTGATTTCTCAGAATTGTAATTTTCTTTTCAAAAAACACAATATCTTCAAAATTAATATTTTGCTATAATGTTGGACAGTACGTCAGTGATTGTGGTATCAGTGCAATAAACCAATAAGATTTGAAAAATCTTAAATATTTATTAAGCAAGCCATATAGATGTGATTTTGAATTCCCAAAAATATGGGGGGAGGGGTTACAAGTGATCTTGCATAAATTCTTTGAAACATAAAATATATTTTTGATTCATTTCATAAAATTATTTTTATACTATCTACAGTGAAAAATATGAAGCATTTAACTTGCTTAATTTTAAAGTTACAGCTGTTTCAATATTCAAAGTCTCTTAATGAGTTACACCTGTATATAAAGATGACACTAGGTATTTGACACAGGGATCCCTCGCTACTTCCTGCTTCAATTCATACAGATGCAGTGCATAGCTTTTTTTTTTTAATTATCATCGAATTAAAAAAAATAAGGAAATGAAAGAATAGGGGAAAAAGTTAAGGAAAATGCCACAGAAACAAGGCCAATTATGGAAAGAAAAACCCGAAACGAACAAAAAAAAAACAAAAAAACCCTCCCATCAAAACTGGTTACATTGTTGTGAGGTGCGCATCTGAGTGCGTGCACGGGCATCTGCGTGCGTACGCGCGTCTGTACATGTGTCGTCTTCTTCTCATGCAATACCATCTGTATATGTGTATTTATATTTTATTTACGTCTTATAAAAATTAAACATTAAAAAATAATTACGTGTTGATCTTAAATTACGGAATTTGGTGGTCGCTTGCTTCTTCACCTCTTTTCCACACTCTCCATTGCTCTGGATGTTTGAGCCTAAGTACTTAAAATCTTCCACCTTCCTTCACTCTGCTCCCTGTAATCTCACCATTCCTGCTGGGTCCTTGTCATTCATACACATGTATTCTGTCTTAGTGCGGCTAACCTGCATTCCACTCCTTTACAGGGCATACCTTCACCTCTCTAGGTTTTCCTGCACTTGTTCTCTGCTCTCACTGCAGATCACAATGTCATCTGCAAACATCATAGTCCATGGGGAATCTTGTCTAACCTTGTCTCTCAGCCTGTCCATCACCATAGCAAACAACAAGGGGCTCAGAGCTGACCCTTGGTGCAGTCCCACCTCCACCTTGAACTCTTCTGTCACACCGTCAGCACACCTCACCACTGTCTTACATCTCTTACACATGTCCTGCTCCACTCTAACATAGGTCTCTGCCAATCCAGACTTCCTCATGCAATACCACAGTTCCTTTCTCAACACCCTGTCATATGCTTTCTCCAGATCCACAAAGGCACAATGCAGCTCCTTCTGACCTTCTCTGTACTTCTCTATTAACACCCTCAAGGCAAACACTGCATCTGTAGTGCTCTTTCTTGGCATGAAACCAAACTGTTGTTCACAAATGCTGACCTCTGCCCTTAATCTAGCTTCCACTATTCTTTGCCATAGCTTCATCGTATGGCTCATCAACTTTAGCCCTCTGTAGTTGCCACAACTCTGCACGTCTCCCTTGTTCTTAAAAATGGGCATAAGCACACTTCTCCTCCATTCCTCTGGCATCCTCTCACTCGCGAAGACCTTGTTGAATGTTCTTGTCAGGAAATCTACTGCTACCTCTCCTAGACACTTCCATGCCTCCACCGGTATGTAATCAGGACCAACTGCCTTTCCATTCTTCATCCTCACTTCTTCAATGGCCTCCTCACTTCACCCTTACTAGTCTTTACTACTTCCTGGTCCTCGACAGTCACCTCTTTGACTCTTTTTCTCTCTCATTTTCCTCATTCATCAGCTCTTCAAAGTACTCTTTCCATCTTCCCAGTACACTTCTGTCATCAGTCAATACATTTCCTTCTCTGTCCTTTATCACTCTAACTTGCTGCACGTCCTTCCCATCTCTATTTCTCTGCTGTGCCAACCTGTATAAATAATTTTCTCCCTCTTTACTTTCCAACCGAGCATACAAGTCATCATACGCCCTCTTTTTGGCCTTTGATACTGCTACCGTCGCCTGACGCTGTCTGCCTGTACTCCTGTTTACTCTCTTCAGTCCTCTCAATGTCCCACCTCTTCTTAGCTAACCTCTTCCTTTGTACACACTCCTGCATTTCCTCATTCCACCACCAAGTCTCCTTATCTCCTCTCCTTCCAGATGACACACCAAGTATTCTCCTACCTGTCTCCCTGATCACATTAGCTGTAGTTGTCCAATCATCTGGAAGCACTTCCTGACCACCCAAAGCCTGTTTCAACTCCTCCTTGAAGACAACATGACACTCTTCCTTTTTCAGTTTCCACCACTTTGTCTTCTGCTCTGCCTTTGCCTTCTTCACCTTCCTCACCATCAGCGTCATCCTGCACACCCCCATCCTATGCTGTTTGGCAACACTCTCACCCACTACTACTTTGCAGTCACTGACTTCCTTCAAACTGCATCATCTACACAAGATGTAGTCTACCTGTGTGCTCCTGCCTCCACTTTTATAAGTCATCCTATGCTCTTGTCTCTTCTGGAAGAAAGTATTTACCACAGCCATTTCCAACCTTTTTGCAAAATCTACCAACATCTGTCCTTCTGCGTTCCTGTCCTGGATACCAAACCTGCCCATCACTTCCTCATCCCCTCTGTTTCCTGCACCAACATGTCCATTGAAGTCTGCACCAATGACCACTCTTTCACCTCTGGGGGTACTCTGCATCACTTCATCTAACTCACTCCAGAATCTCTCCCACTCTTCTAGCTCACATCCTGCATGTGGGGCATAAGTACCAACAGTGCACATTACACCTTCAATTTCTAATTTGAGACTCATCACTCTGTCTGACACTCTCTTTTCACTTCTAGAACATTCCTGACAAACACCTCCTTCAAGATGACTCCTACTCCATTTCTCTTACCATACACACCATGAGAAAACAGCTTAAACCCTGCTCCTAAGCTTCTAGCCTTGCTACTTTTCCACTTGGTCTCCTGAACACACAGTATGTCCACCTTCCTCCTCTGCATCATGTCAGCCAGCTCTCTACCTTTTTCTGTCATAGTTCCAACATTCAAAGTTCCTACTTTCAGTCCTATACTCATGCCTTTCCTCTTCTCTCTCTCTGCCTACAGACACGCCTCCCGCCTCTCCTTCTTCGACGTCTTCGACCAACAGTAGTCCAATTTCCACCAGCACCCTGTTGGTTAACAGCACTGATGGCGGTCGTTGTTAACCTTGGCCTCAACCGATCCGGTATGAAATTTTTTGTTGTGACTCGCATATTTTATTTGCTATTTGTTTTACGCCGGATGCCCTTCCTGACGCAACCCTCTGCATTTATCCGAGCTTGGGACCGACGTGAGGGAGACACTGGCTTGTGCCCGTCCCTCATGGCTGCATTGAGGGATCTTTGTATATGGTTTATAAATATTTTCAATAATGTTGTCATATGGTATAGATAAATGTATGAATTTAACTTTTGATTGTGTGAATAATACTATACCTGGTTTTCCCCCTTAAATCAGTTATTTGCCTCAGGTTCAGTGGATGTTCTGTCTCAGTAACTATTAAACAACACTAACCTCACCTTATACATTAATAAATAAAAATAAGTCAACTACTTTCCCTTTCAGCTAGTAAATCCACCAGTATTAAACAGTGGAACTTTAAGGGTTATTGAACATTTTTCCATGTGACGTCAGCACGTGTTTCAGTATAAAAACAACGTAATTCAGGCTGGACCAAACACAGACTCACCATTCTGCCCGCGATGCTTCAGCCTGTCATCATCCTGTGATAGCAGCCATGGCTCATAGTGAATATTATTCACTTTAGACAGCCGAGAGTCAATCTCTTCTTTCAGATCCTAAAAACAAGACAAACAAACAAAAAAAGAACCAATTTTACAGTCCACTCATTTTTGCTCCGATTTTCATGCTGATGTCCATATTTGCATTATACTACATGGCCGCCCAACTTTGCCGTTTTGGTGTTTCACAACATTTCTCCATGATGACGTACAAACGCTGTGGGTGAGGTGTTTCTCTTCGAACTGACATGAATCATTGCCATTGCACATTGCTTTCCCTTTTTATAATTGATGTTAATATTTGTTTTGCATCCTCGGATTACATGGGAATTACATGAGATTAATTCATTACTTTCAGCACACACTGTTCCTCTGGACAAAAACTTACACTGACAACTCACATTGGTCTCAGCATGCTGTTCAATATCCAAGTTATTTTTTATCTTTTGTATTCTAATCTCGCAGAACTAAATATTTTGTATATATCTAGTGTATGTTTCACAGTATAAATTTGTTACAAATAGAACAATTAGTTAATTGATTCATTTATGATCATTATCTCATGGAAAAAATCTGCTGTAGGGCAAGTCACCATTATCCCCTTATTACTGGGGCACCGAAATATATCTTTTCTTCTTTTCCTTTCGGCTGTTCCCTTCAGGGGGTCATCACAGCAAATCATCTGCCTCGATCTGACCCCATCCTCTGCATCTTCTCTTACACCAACTGCCTTCATGTCTTCCTTCACCACATCTATAAATCTCCTCTTTGGTCTACCTCTCGGCCTTCTGCCTGGTAGTTCCAACCTCAGCATCCCACTCCCAATATATTCACTATCCCTCCTCTGTACATGTCCAGACCATCTCAATCTAGCCTCTCTGACTTTGTCTCCAAAACCTCTATCATGTGCTGTCCCTCTGATGTACTCATTCCTGATCCTATCCATCCTGGTTAGTCCCAAAGAGAACCTCAACATTTTCATCTCTGCTACCTCCAGCTCTGCCTCCTGTCTTTTCCCCCAGGGCCAGTTTTTAAACTATAAAACATCGTTGACCTCATCACTGTCTTGTACACTTTTCATTCTTGCCAATACCTTCCGATCACACTGGACAGTTTTCTCCAACCATTCCAACCTGCCTGCACATGTTTCTTCACCTCTTTTCCACTCTCCATTGCTCTGGACTATTGAGTACTTAAAATCCTCCACCTTCTTTATCTCTGTTCCCTTTAACCTCACTGTTCCTCTTGGGTCTTTCTCGTTCACACACATGTATTCTGTCTTACTGAGGCTAACCTTCATTCCCCTCCTTTCCTGGGCATCACCATAGCAAACAACAAGGGGCTCAGAGCTGATTCTTGATGCAGTCCGACCTCCACCTTGAATTATTCGGTAATGCCGACAGCACATCTCACCACTGTCTTACATCTCTCATACATGTCCTGCACCACTCTAACATACTTCTCTGCCACTCCAGACGTCCTCATGCAATACCACAGTTCCTCTCTCAGCACCCTGTCATATGCTTTCTCCAGATCCACAAAGGCACAATGCAGCTCCCTCTGGCCTTCTCTGTACATCTCTATTAACATCCTCAAAGCAAACACTGCATCTGTGGTGCTCTTTCTTGGCATGAATCCAAACTGTTGTTCACAGATGCTGACCTCTGCCCTTAGTCTGACTTCCACTATTTTCCCCATAAGTTCATCGTATGGGTCATCAACTTTAGCCCTCTGTAGTTGCCACAACTCTGCACATCTCCCTTGTTCTTAAAAATGGGCACCAGCACACTTCTACTCCATTCTTCCGACATCCTCTCACTCTCTAAGACCTTGTTAAATGTTCTTGTCAGAAAATCTACTGCTGCCTCTCCTAGATACTTCCATACTTCCACAGGTATGTCATCAGGACCAACTGCTTTTCCATCTTCATCCCCTTCAATTCACTCCTCACTTCACCCTTACTAGTCTTTGCTACTTCCTGGTCCTCAACAGGCACCTCTTCTATTCTTTTTTTCTCACATCTTCCTCATTCACCAGCTCTTCAAAGTACTCTTTCCATCTTCCCAGCATACTTCTGTCATCAGTCAATACATCTCACACTCTGTCCTTAAATCACTCTAACTTGCTGCACGTCCTTCCTATCAATATTTCTCTGCTGTTCCAACCTGTATAAATTATTTTCCCTCCTTACCGTGCAACCTAACATACATGCATGCATCTCTCTCATACATACATTCTATCTATCTATCTATCTATCTATATATATATATATATAAATATATATACACATACATACACACACACACACACACACACATACACACTAGTCCTTCTCAAAAAATTAGCATATTGTGATAAAGTTCATTATTTTCTGTAATGTACTGATAAACTTTAGACTTTCATATATTTTAAGATTCATTACCCACAACTGAAGTAGTTCAAGCCTTTTATTGTTTTAATATTGATAATTTTGGCAAAAAAGTAAAGAAAAACTATAAATCCCTATCTTAAAAAATTAGCATATTTCATACGACCAATAAAAAAGTTTATTTTTAATACAAAAAAAGTCAACCTTCAAATGATTGTGTTCAGTTATGCACTCAGTACTTGGTCGGGAATCCTTTTGCAGAAATGACTGCTTCAATGTGGCGTGGCATGGAGGCAATCAGACTGTGGCACTGATGAGGTGTTATGGAGGCCCAGGATGCTTTGATCGTGGCCTTAAGCTCATCCACAGTGTTAGGTCTGGTGTCTCTCAACTTTCTCTTCACAATATCCCCCAGATTCTGTTTCTTTATGGGGTTCAAGTCAGGAGACTTGGCAGGCCAATTGAGCACATTAATACCATGGTCAGTAAACCATTTACCAGTGGTTTTGGCACTGTGAGCAGGTGCCAGGTCGTGCTGAAAAATGAAAATCTTCATATCCATAAAGCTTTTCAGCAGATGGAAGCATGTAGTGCTCCAAAATCTCCTGATAGCTAGCTGCATTGACCCTGCCCTTGATGAAACACAGTGGACCAACACCAGCAACTGACATGGCACCCCAGACCATCACTGACTGCGGGTACGTGACACTGGACTTCAGGCACTTCCTTCTCCAGTCTTCCGCCAGACTCTGGCACCTTGATTTCCGAATGACATGCAAAATTTGCTTTCATTCGAAAAAAGTACTTTGGACCACTGATCAACAGTCCAGTGCTCCTTCTCTGTAGCCCAGGTCAGGAGCTTCTGCCGCTGTTTCTGGTTCAAAAGTGGCTTGGGGAATGCGGCAACTGTTATCCAGTCCACTGCTTCCACAGGTCCCCCCCCAAGGTCTGGATTGGCCTTCTCCACAATCTTCCTCAGGGTCCGGTCACCTCTTCTGGTTGTGCAGCATTTTCGGCCACACTTTTTCCTTCCCACAGACATGTCTTGATACAGCACTCTGGGAACAGCCTATTCGCTCAGAAATTTCTTTCTGTGTCTTACCCTCTTGCTTGAGGGTGTCAATGAAGGCCTTTCTGGACAGCAGTCAGTTCGGCAGTCTTACCCATGATCGCGGTTTTGAGTAATAAACCAGGCTGGGAGTTTTTATAAGCCTCAGGAATCTTTTGCAGGTGTTTACAGGTAATCGGTTGATTCAGATGATTAGGTTAATAGCTCGTTTAGAGTACTTTTTCATGATATGCTAATTTTTTGAGATAGGAATTTTGGGTTTTCATGAGCTGTATGCCAAAAATCATCAGTATTAAAACAATAAAAGATCCGAAATATTTCAGTTGGTGTGCAATGAATCTAAAATATATGAAAGTTGAATTTTTATCAGTACATTACAGAAAATAATGAACTTTATCACAATATGCTAATTTTTTGAGAAGGACTAGTATGTGTGTGTAATATTAATATATATATATATATATATATATATATATATATATATATATATATACACACACACACACACACACATACGCACGCAGGGATCCCTCGCTACTTAGCGCTTCAATTAATGGGTTTCAGTGCATCGCTGTTTTAAAAAAAATAATAAAATATTAATCGTATTAAGAGATAAGGAAATTAAGTAAGAATAGGTGGAAAAGTTAAGGAAAATGTCACAAAAACAAGGCCAATTATGCAAAAAATAAATAAATTGGGAAAAAAACCCTAAACCAACAGAAAACAACCCAAAATCTCATATCAAAACTGGATACATTGCTGCATCTGTGTGCCACGTCTGCACAGCCGCACCCCCCTCTGCCAGAGCCTAGTACCTCAGGGTAATGTTTAATCATATTTCATACTTGTATTTATGATCTATCTTTCTGTAGATAGACCTCTATTTCAATTTGTTCTTCAATTTCATTTCACTTTCAACCTTGAACAGCTTTGTTGGTATCACCAGATGTTTGCAAAACGAATGTTGGTAAGTTGGAGAGTGTCTGTATTTATATTTTATTTACAACTTATGTTATTTTTTCAATGTTTAATTGTTATTATAAGCATTTATAGCATTGGATATGTATTTATTGATATTATATACACATATACATAGACATCAGTCGGAGGTTGTGGGGGTGATCCTACTTGGCGGATTTCGAGCCCAATTAACCGCGGAAATCGAGGGATTCCTGTGTGTGTGATATATATATATATATATATATATATATATATATATATATATATACACACACACACAAACATGGATGCTAACTTTAAAGTTCGAATAGATTGAGCAGCTAGGAGGGGGCATGGTGGGGCAAGTAGTGGTTACCAGGTCTGTTTCATAGCAAGAAGGTTCAGGGTTTAATTCTCAGCTCGGGCATTTCTGTGTGGAGCTTGAGTGTTTTCTCCGTGCTTGGGTGGGTTTCCTCCCACAGTCCAAAAACATTGGTTGGTTGAATGACTGTCCCAAATCACCCACAGGTGTGAATGGCTGTGTGATGCCATGACGAGCTGTCCAGGGTGTACCCCGCCCTCACACGGAGTCGGCTGAGATGGCCGCTCGCATCCCCGCGACCCTAATTAGGATTAAGCGGTTCAGAAAATGGATGGACAGTATGCGCAGTCAGTAAAGTGTGAGTTTCTGTCTTGCACCTTTGGGGCGTTGTGTCCCACCGGCACATGCGGTCCTCTGCGTGACTTCATAGCAAACCGCATAATCTGTCTCTTCACAAAGATGAACAGCAACACGAACACCTGAAACAGAAACAAAGAATACCTGAGCGATACACTCGCATAACCAAATTGTTGTTTACATACACCTCATTACTAAACGCTCACTCCAGCTTCACGTCGCTCACGTAGACAATATACTACACTCGAGCTTAATAAACGTATCGGTGCATACGCTTTTCATTCGTTAAAATTCATAAAGACCATTCCAGGGAGATTTGGCCTGTTGTTAGCCACCAAGCTAGTGAGTTCCTTACCAGACTCCCGTAGGCCATAACAAGCACTACATTTACTCCCGACAGGGGCGGCGCCTTGGACATTTTCACAAATATTTACTCAATACCGATTCGTCGTTCAAATATTTAAACTTTCTGTTTTAACTCAGCATAGTTACAGAAACCTCATAATAACTCCGCCCGCCTTCCGGAGCAGACGCTCCTACATTGTTGATAAACAGCCTGGGAAATGGTCACGTGATCCGTCACTCTCCGTACCCGACAGTACCACCTACTGTACTGGAGACTGGGTCGATTAAAAAACTACATTGAGTGAGTTCCTTCCGGCTTTTTCCCTTTATCAGTGGTCGTCACAGCAAATTATTCTCACTTTTGATTTGGCATAGGTTTTTACGTAGGATGCCCTTCCTGAAACAACCCTTTAACAAGGGACAGAAACATACTGATGGCTTTGCAGCCTACTCTTGTCGAAAGTCAGCAATGGTTGTCTTTTACATGCCTCACACCATAGACAGTGAGAGACATGGTCGACCTTTGATAACCCAGTTAGCTCCACTGGGAGGGGAACCTAGTGACAACCCTGTGGAGATTGGGACTCGAACCTCCAACCTTAGGATAAGTGATCCAGCACCCTATACCACTAGACCACCACTGCCCCGAATAAAGAATAACATTGGCCCCTCAAATAACAAGTTTTGGAAATAAATGGAGGGCGGTGGTAAGGTGCTGGATTACCGATCCTATGGTTGTGGGTTCAAGTCCCACCGTCAGCAGTTGTCACTGCTGCCCCCCAGTGCAGCTAACTGGGTTATCAAAGGCTGGCCATGACTCTCACTGTCTATGGTGTGAGGCATGTAAAAGAACCATTGCTGACTTTCGACAAGAGTAGTGACAAGCACAGAAGTCCAACGACAAAACACCATTTGGGCTCTGACTGGAGAGGCCATACCCTTCCAAGTCACACTGTTATTGCCCACATGGGTGTTGAAGTTTCCCTGCTTATTAAATTGAATATTACCATCTCCAAGAAGGAGCTATGTTTTCGGGGGGATTATGCCCCTGGTAGCGTCACCCAAGGCAAACAGGCCCTAGGTGAAGGTCCAGACAAAGTGCAGTTCAAAGAATCCAATGGAGAAATGGAAAAGGACATAGTTTCCCTTGCCTGGCTGCAGGTCACCTGGGACCCCCCCCTCCCCCCTCTGGAGCCAGGCCTGCGGGAAGGGCTATAAGCTGAGTGCCTGGTGTTGGGTTTCTGCCCATGGAGTTCAGTGTTGCCCAGCCCGAAAAGGTGACATGGGTCCACCCTCCCATGGACCCACCACCTATAGGATTTGGGTGCAGTATGAGCTGGGTGACACCCGAAGACAAGGGTTCTGCCCGAATAATCCTGAGCTACTGACTCTGACTTTTGGGACATGTAATGTCAGCTCCCTGGCAGCGAAGAAACCTGAGCTGGTGCATGAGGTGGAGAGATACCAACTAGATATAGTCGGACTCACCTCAATGCATAGCTTGGGCTCTGTAACCACCCATCTGGAGAGGGGCTGGACCTTATTCCATTCTGGAGTTGTTCATGGGGAGAGGTGGTGAGATGATGTAAGTATCCTTGTTGTCTCTTGCCTCTGTGCCCAGAGCCCAAGCTATGCATACTGCATACTCATACACTAATACTGCACCCATATCCAATAGGTGGTGGGTTCAAAGTGGTGGAAGCTGAAAAAGGAAGAGTGTCGTGTTGTCTTCAAGGAGGAGTTGAAAATGGCTTTGGGTGGTCAGGAAGTGCTTCCAGATGACTGGATAACTACAGCTAATGTGATCTGGGAGACAGGTAGGAGAGTTCTTGGTCTGTCCTCTGGAAGAACAGTAGATAAAGAGACTTCTGTGATGTGTGATAGGAAGGTATCGTCAAGAATGAAAGGAAAAGTGTACAAGACGGTGTTGAGGCCAGCGATGTTGTATGGTTTAGAAACTTAGAGCTGGAGTTAGCAGAGATGAGGTTCTCTGTCCATGTTGAGGTTCTCTTTGTGAGTAACGAGGATGGACAGAATCAGGAATGGGTACATCAGCGGGACGGCACATGTAAGAGGTTTTGGAGACAAAGTCAGAGAGGCTAGATTGAGATGGATATGGTGAGATGGAGGCAGATAGGGTGAGATGGAGGCAGATGATTCGCTGTGGCGACCTCTGAAGGGGAAAGCCGAAAGGAAAAGAAGAAGAAGAAGTCACATTTTCAAAAATGGAAACTATTTAAAATCATAGCTTATGGGGCATGGTGGCATTGTGGACAGCACATCTCCCTCAAATCAAAAAGATTTTTCAGAATTCTGAATCTGGCAAGGCTGTTTCTCTGTGGAGTTTGTATGTTGTCCCAGTGCCTGTGTGGGTTTTCCCAGCTATTCTGCTTTTCTCCCACACTCCGAAGACATAGGCTTAATGACTGTTTGAAATTGATCCTACTTGAAGGTGTGAATGATTGAGTGTTTGTATTGACCTTGGAAATTACTTGTGAACTGTTTGGGGTGTATCCTGCCTTTTTTTCAGAGTAGGCTGAAGTAGGCTCCAGCCTTCCTGTGACCCCATTAAGGTTAAGGGGTTTAGTAAATGAATGAGTGAATGAATTTTATTTGTTCGTTTATTTTCTAAACTGCTTAATCCTAATTAGGGTCTTAGGGAGGTTGGTGCCCATGTCAGCCAACTCTGGGAGAGTGGAGAGTACACCCTAAACAGCTTGCCAGGCCATCGCACAACGACAGCGAAGCAACCTAGTCTTGACCAAAATCGAATCTATTTCTTACTAAAGCTGCTTTGTGACAATGTCGTTTGTAAAATTTGCTATACAAATACAATTGCATCTTTGTCTTATTAGCTGTGAAAATATAATCCTTGTGAGACTGTTTGCAAATTAAATAGGAATGCTTTTCTCAATTCCTTAATTCTGACAACCCCCAGTGGGTGCTACTGTTGCAGCTGAAATTAACACTTGAAGCATGCTATCAAGAGCTAGAACTACTTATAGCATCGTACCTGCATCAAGTTGCATGCACGATAATAACATGATTAAAAAGTACTGAGAGTGGGGACTATTTTTCTGACTATTGGTCTATGCTCACTCATTCGGTTGGGTCTTTCTTCAGTGAGATGAATTTTTTTACGTGGAACCCCTTTAATACTGCACACCTTTAATAAAGTGACTCAGTCTGAGAATATACCCATTTCCTGTTTCTCATTATGCAGCCTGTGCTCTTTTTACTGGAGTCATTGGGATATATTTTAGGTGACAAATGGGGTCCTGGTATATTAGATATGTTCATCAATACAGATTGTACCAGCTGAGTCTGGTGTTATCCATAGACCATATTGGTAGCAATCTGTCCTGTGTTATCTTTTAGGTGTCCCACAGCTAGAAGTGATGTTTTGACCAACTCTATCTTGGATGGATGGATGGTTCCAATGTGACCAGCAAAATTGCATTAATTACCTCTATGTAACTACTGTCATGATAAGGGACCAGCTTATCACCAGTGCAGTTGCATGCACTGCTTGGAAATGTACTGTTTCTAAATACTGTATGCTACGGTGCTCTGTCGCGTTAAGCATTGTAAAACGAATAATGATGAGTATGCACCTGAGGATAAACTGTGACCAATCCATTCTTTTAGCTAAATCATGTGCACCAGATTCACATTTATCACTTTTTTTTTCAGTTTGAGTGAGAAGTTTACTTAATCTTTCAATGTTGTGCATTATTCCTCAGTTAATGAAATCCTAATCTTCTTTTCCTTTCGGCTGTTCCCTTCAGGGGTCGCCACAGCAAACCATCCACCTCCATCTCACCCTGTCCTCTGCATCTTCTTCTCTTACTCCAATGACCCTCATGTCCTCCTTCACCACATCCATAAATCTCTTCTTTGGTCTTCCTCTCGACCTTCTGCCTGGTAGTTCCAACCTCAGCATCCTACTGCCAGTATACTCGCTATCCCTCCTCTGTACATGTCCAAACCATCTCAATCTAGCGTCTCTGACTTTGTCTCCAAAACATCTTACATGGGCTGTCCCTCTGATGTGCTCATTTCTAATCCTATCCATCCTCGTTACTCCCAGAGAGAACCTCAACATTTTCATCTCTGCTACCTCCAGCTCTGCCTCCTGCCTTTTCCTCAGCGCCACTGTTTCTAAGCCATACAACATCGCTGGCCTCACCACCGTCTTGTACACTTTTCCTTTCATTCTTGCTGACACTCTCCTATCGCACATCACACCGGATACTTTTCTTCAACCATTCCAGCCTGCCTGCACACGCTTCTTCACCTCTTTTCCACACTCTCCATTGCTCTGGACTGTTGAGCCTAAGTACTTAAAATCCTCCACCTTCGTTATCTCTGCTCCCTGTAACATCACCGTTCCTCCTGGGTCCTTCTCATTCACACACATGTATTCTGATTTTCTGAGGCTAACCTTCATTCCTCTCCTTTCCAGGGCATACCTCCACCTCTCTAGATTTTCCTCCACTTGTTCTCTGCTCTCACTACAGATCACAATGTCATCTGCAAACATCATAGTCCATGGAGATTCTTGCCTAACCTTGTCTGTCAGCCTGTCCATACCATCGCAAACAAGAAGGGGCTCAGAGCTGATCCTTGATGCAGTCCCACCTCCACCTTGAATTCGTCGGTCACGCCGACAGCACACCTCACCACTGTCTTACATCTCTCACACATGTCCTGCACCACTCTAACATACATCTCTGCCACTCCAGACTTCCTCATGCAATACCACAGTTCTTCTCTTGGCACCCTGTCATATGCTTTTTCCAGATCCACAAAGGCACAATGCAGTTCCCTCTGACCTTCTCTGTACTTCTCTATTAACATCCTCAAAGCAAACATTGCGTTTGTGGTGCTCTTTCTTGGCATGAAACCAAACTGTTGCTCACATAGGTTGCTCACTCTGCCCTTAGTCTAGCTTCCACTATTCTTAACCATAACTTCATCATATGGCTCATCAACTTTATCCCTCTGTAGTTGCCGCAACTCTGCACGTCTCCCTTGTTCTTAAAAATGGGCACCAGCAAACCTTTCCTCCATTCCTCCAGCGCTCACTCTCTATGACCTTGTTGAACGTTCTTGTCAGAAAATCTACTGCTACCTCTCCTAGACACTTCCATACCTCCACAGATATATCATCAGGACCAACTGCCTTTCCATTCTTCATCCTCTTCAGTGCCCTCCTCACCTAACCCTTACTAATCTTTGCTGCTTCTTGCTCCTCAATGGTCACCTCTTCTACTTTTCTCTCTCTCTCATTTTCCTCATTCATCAGCTCTTCAAAGTACCAATTCTGTCATCAGTCAATACATTTCCCTCTCTGTCTTTTATCAATCTAACTTGCTGCACGTCCTTCCCATCTCTGTTTCTCTGCTGTGCCAACTTGTATAGATCATTTTCTCCCTCTTTACTGTCCAACCTATCATACAAGTCACCATACGCCCTCTGTTTGGCATTAGCCACTGCGTCTTTCGCCTTACGCTGTGTCTCCCTGTACTCCTGTTTACTCTCTTCGGTCCTCTCAATGTCCCACTTCTTCTTAGCTAACCTCTTCCTTTGTACACACTCCTACACTTCCTCATTCCACCACCAAGTCTCCTGATCTACTTTCCTTCCAGAGGATACACCAAGTACTCTCCTACCTGTGTTCCTGATCACATTTGCTGTGGTTGTCCAGTCATCTGGAAGCACTTCCTGGCCACCCAAAGCCTGTTTCAACTTCTCCTTGAAGACAACATGACCCTCTTCCTTTTTCAACTTCCACCACTTTGTTTTTTGCTCTGCCTTTGCCTTCTTCACCTTCCGCACCATCAGCGTCATCCTGCATACCACCATCCTATGCTGTTTGGCAACATTCTCACCCACTACTACTTTGCAGTCACTGACTTCCTTCAAATTCCATCGTCTACAGAAGATGTAGTCTACCTGTGTGCTCCTGCCTCCACTTCTATAGGTCACCCTATGCTCCTGTTTCTTCTTGAAGAAAGTATTTACCACAGCCATTTCCATGCCTTTTGCAAAATCTATGAACATCTGTCCTTCTGTGTTCCTGTCCTGGATACCAAACCTGCCTATCACTTCCTCGTCCCCTCTGTTGCCTGCACCAACATGTCCATTGAAGTCTGCGCCAATGACCACTCTTTCACCTCTGGGGGTATTCGGCATCATTTCATCTAACTCACTCCAGAATCTCTCCTTCTCTTCTAGTTCACATCCTGTCTGTGGGGTATAAGCACTAACAACATTGAACATCACACCTTCAATTTCTAACTTGAGACTCATCACTCTGTCTGAAACTCTTTTCACTTCTAGAACATTCCTGTCCAACTCCTCCTTCAAGATGACTCCTACTCCATTTCTCTTCCCATCCACACCATGATAAAACAACTTAAACCCTGCTCCTAAGCTTTTAGCTTTGCTACCTTTCCACCTGGTCTCCTGAACACACAGTATGTCCACCTTCCTCCTCTGCTTCATGTCAGCCAGCTCTCTCTTTTCCTTGCATAGTTCCAACAGTCAAAGTCCCTACTCTCAGTCCTAGACTCGTGCTTTCTCTCTTTTCTCTCTGCCTACGGACACGCCTCCTGCCTCTCCTTCTTCGACGTCTTCGACCAACAGTAGTCCAATTTCCACCAACACCCTGTTGGCTAACAGCACTGATGACGGTTGTTGTTAACCCAGGCCTCGACCGATCTGGTATGAGATTTGTGTTTATGGTTTGCATTTTGTAAATTGTCAAAAGTTTTACGCTGGATGCCCTTCCTGTCGCAACCCTCTGCATTTCTTTACTTATTCCCCACAAATAAATCTGGTGTTACTCAGGTAGGATTGTGGACCTCCATGCATGTACATCAGTTCTATTCACAAATGTTCCATGAATTTCAGGACAAGGCTGCATGAGAGCCACTTCAATATGTTTTGCATTTAAATAATTTTGTTGTTGCCCTCACCCAGAGTCAGCTGAGATTGGCTCCAGCTTCAATGCGACCCTAATTAGGATAAGCGGTTCCAAAAATGAATGAATCATTTTATTGTTTACAAAAGACACAGTTCTGAACAACTTTTAGTATTTCTAGATAATTCTCCTTCCAGATGATTCAATCAGCTTATTTTATTTCAGCACAACATCCCCGACAACATGATGCTGCCAATCCGGAGCTGTGTAACACTGAGATTTAATATCTATTGGCAAAGTGTGCATCCTCTTCCTGTCACAACTGTAGCTAAGAAGTCCACGTATTTAAACACTGGTTCTGGTAGTTTCTAAAATACTTTAAATACATTTTAAGCAATATAGATAAAAAAGTACAAATACATTTGGTTTTAAAAAATGTAGTGGTTAAATAAAAGAATCATATCTCTCTAAATATTCACATTTTGTTTCGTTGTAGCCTGAAATGACGACACATATGTTTTCCCCAGCTGTACTTCAGTGCATTTTATAATATGAAAATGAAAGAAAGAAATAGAAGGCAGAAGTTCCCTATAGAAGGTCACTATAGAAAAAATTATGAGGGGGAATTTCGGGTGACAAAGAAAAGGAGGTCTGATGAGGTGAGTGGAAAATACAGTGCACCTGGAACTGATGTAATTTATAATGATTTGCTTGTTTGCGGAATCAGTGGAGGGTCCCCGATCTAACCTGACCCAACCTGTTTATATGTATGCGTTCATCAAAGTGAGACTAACAAAAAAATAAATCAGTTGAAAAGTCTGAAGTGAAACCTAACAGTGAATAAAAAAAGTGAAAACCACAGGTGTTCTTCGTGTCTGAATGAACAACTGTTAGAATTACCCCTCCGAAAAATAACCAACTTGTAAACTTAATCAAGTGTAGTTATCATCTCCAATGCACACCAAGCTAATTCGCTTCCACTTGAGCTGAAATAATTCTGATTAGTTCAGCCTAACAAAGCTATTCCTAAAAAAACCCAATCAACTACTCATAGCAAGGCGATGTCAAAAGTTCTCAGGGAGAAAACATGTATAAGTCAGGAGACTGATACACATTAATGTTTTATCAACACCTGGGAGCATAATAAAGTCCAGAATCAAAAAATGGAAAGTGTTTGTATTAGAACACTTCCCAGATCAGGCTGCCCTTTACAACTGGATGAAGAGGAAACTGGTCAGAAAAGCCATCAAGAGTTCTATGGTAGCTTTGAAGCAGTTACGGGAATTTTTGTTAAAAGAATAATCATTATGTGCATGTGGCAACAACATAACACGTGTAACACACACTGGCTGAAGGGGAAAATTGTGAATGTCCTTGTGGGGCCGAGTCAGAGCCCAGACTTAATCCTTATTGAAAACCCATGTAAATTCTTGAAGATTGCAGTTCACCAGTGGTCACCTTCTGATCCCACTAAGCTTGACCATTGCTGTAAAAAAAGAATAGGAAAACATTGTACAGTCTATATGTGCAAAGTTGGTTGAGATGTAGAGAAATATCCCAACAAATTCATGTTTGCAATTAAAGGTAAAGGTGGTTTCACAAAGTAATTTTTTTGTTTGTTCCAAAAACTACTGTAAATCATTCTTGAGTGACTTGGAGGTGTAGTGGTTAGCATGGTGAGATTGTTTCTGTTTCTGTCAGCATGTTTTTTGTGTGATTGTGTGGGTATTCTCTAAGTACTCTGGTTTCCTCCAATGGTTCAAGGTGTGTTGGCTCTGCAATGGACTAGCCAGCTGTTCAGAGAGCACCCTGCATATATTCAGTCAGCTAAGATAAGCTCAAGCCTCTCTGTGACCATATGAACCAGATTAACTGATTTGGCAAATGAGTGTATCAGTGAGTATAAAGTTTTGAGTGGTAGTGAATATGCAAAATTTCCATCCAATAAGTAGTAATGTGTCCTTGTCCACACTGATTCGATAATAATTCACCTCAGCTGGGTTGTCATCACTGTTTTCTCAGAGCACACTTTTTATTGATAGCTGCACAGCTACATCTGATTATTAACTCATTATTCAACTTTCACTATTGTAAAATATGTTGGCCTTCATGGGATCAGCCCAAACCCCGTTGCGTAGTACTTTGCTCAGCAAAAACGTGAAAAGTCTATTTTCATTTAGTCTGATCAAAGTTCTGATTTCTATCCGGTCCTGCAGTAATTTCTGTTACTGGTAACTGCATTGGTTCCAGACCAGTGAAATCATGATCATTCTGCTCTGTTACACGTAAACAGGAATTCAAATTAATAACATGTGTTAAACCCCCACCCCCAAAAAAGAAAAAAAATTGATAATCTCCAGCTTGATGAACTTAAGCAGTACAATTCTTCTTCTTCTTCTCCTTTCAGCTTTTCCCTTTTTCAGGGGTCGCCCTGTTTGATTTGGCATAGGTTTTTACGTCGGATGCCCTTCCTGACACAACCCTTTAGCAAGGGGTAGAAACAAACTGACAGCTCTGCAGCCTACTCGTGACAAAAGTCAGCAATGGGTCTTTTACATGCCTCTCACCATAGACAGTGAGAGACATGTCCGGCCTTTGATAACCTAGTTAGCTGTACTGGGGGGACAGTGACAACCTTATGGAGAGGGGGACTCAAACCCCCAACCTTAGAATCAGCCATCCAGTGCCTTTTACCACCAGGCCACCACAGTTATTGATATTTTAAAAAATCCAAAACAAACAAACAAACAAACAAAAAACAATATTGTGCTGGGTTTTGTTGCTTGAGTTTAGCTGTGGAGAAAGATACCAAGAATATCAGTATGTTATTATATGTTATTATCTTTTTGACAGATGTCTCTCAGTTGTTTTTGTTTGTTTTTAACCCGTTAGGTCTATAAATTAATTAATCCTTATTGTTTACATAGCTGGTGTAGCCAAAATTTCACATTCTTCATGTACATCTTACTCAGTAACAGCTCACAATGTCTTGTTTCAAGAGCGCTTTCTTTTTCTCTAAAACCACAGTCGGCTTCCTCTACTCCAAATGGCAGAGGTAATAAATAATATTCATGCATTGTGAAGCAAGTTTAAACCGTCAACTGCTGTTTACTCATCTCTCCTTGCCTTGTTTGGGTTAAACAAATAACAATAACTAAAAAGTGTATAAATCAATGTCATAAATAATTTCCATATCTTAATTTGTATAGTGAAATGTTTAACATCTCACTTCTTTATTGTTCTCTCTCTCTCTCTCTTTTTCTCTCTTCCTTTCGCTACTGACTGCCTCGTGTTTGTGGTAGCACGGTTTGCAACACTGCAGGAAGTTCAGATCTGACTGTTGCTCACTGAGATGTAGAAGTCCACCAAGGTAATTTTCCATAATATCCACTAATTTAACATGTTTGCTTTCATTGTTTGTTAATCGAAAGGTATATAGTTGATGAAATTGAATTACACCACCAGTGTATCATAGAGAAACTTTGTAAAGAGGTTAATTCAATGATTATTATTGTTGAGGATATTCCATAGAGGTCTGTGCTGGTGACTTGTGATCGTGATTAAAATAAGATATTTGGAAATGAAATGCTGTGCTCATGTTATATTTTGTATAAAGTTAGGTATTATAAAAAGTGGTTTTTCTCTTCGTGTTGGATAGCTTGATTTGATTTTGATATTTTTGGGGGTAGCATGTTGATGAAGTGGTTAACCCAGTCAGCCCACAGCAAGCCATTTCCATGTTCACTCCTCGTAACAAAACAGGGCCCTTTGGTATGATGTAAGCATGTACTTCTCATGACTGTGTGGATGGGTGCTCCAGCTTCATTTCCAGTCTCCAAAGACATGCAAATTAAATCAACTTATGTGCCTGAAGTATGAATGATTGTTTTTCTCTGTGTCCCATTGAGAAAAGATACAGCCAAAATATGCCTTTTGAATGTTTTGTTACATGTTGAAAAGATTTATGCGGAGCCATTATGAACGTTTTTATTATGTTTTTTACATCTACATCTAAGTACAATTTGTTTAAATAGACGACAGTAACAGCAGCGATGCACTGTTTCTGACACTCCTTCTTCTTTTCGGCTTTTTCCCTTTCTCGGGAGTCGCCATGGTGAATCATCGGATTCGCACGTTTGATTTGGCATAGGATTTTACGTCGGATTCCCTTCCTGTCACAACCCTTTAGCAAGGGACAGAAACACGCTGACGGCTTTGCAGCTACTCTTTACGAAAGTCAGCAATGGTTCTTTTACATGCCTCTCACCATAGACAGTGAGGGACATGGCCCGCCTTTGATAACCCACTTAGCTGCACTGGGGGGACAGTGACCACCTTGTGGGGACTCGAACCCCCAACCTTAGGATCAGCGATTCTGCACCCTATCCACTGGACCACCACTACTCCGCACTGTTTCTGACACTAGAACTTTTAAACTGAATTCACAATAAACTAATGGAGTGAAGCCACCAATAGGAATTTTATTATATTTTTATCCATCTATATATCCATGTACGACATATTTGCTAGGAACATTAATGGATTAATTGCACATGTAATCTATTCTCAATACTGGAGTGATACTAACTGGGTACTGTGTGGGGCAATAGTACAAAGTAACAGGTTTTTAAAGGGCTCCAGTCACTTGCCAGGTATATCAGTGTTATCCACTGGATATAAAATATATTAGGGGCAATATCTTTCTGAAACCATTTACTTACTCCTGTATGCAAGTGTCAATGACACTAGCACCGTTAGTAAACAATGCCAACTTGAGATGAGCGAATGCGCAGAACACCTGATTTCCAATTTTCACACGCTCTACAAATCGTTGTTACACTTCCAAATCAATTTGCCTGCACAAAGATGTTCCTTTGGTCACAAAATCTTGTTATTGTAAACAAACATAGAACCAATACAAGATAAAGAGCAGTAGAATAAGATATAGATGTACTTGAGTGGTTTCTCTGGTAAACCTTTTGTATTCAGCCAAAGTGATGTGATAATGGAAGATAGTACATATAGGCCATTCACTTGTGAATACCTTTAAACATTCTGGGGTCAATTCTGTTTCAGCATGATATTGCCACTTCTACACCAGCTCAATGCAGACATAGTTTGCCACAGCTGGTGCAGAAGAATTCTATTGGTCTACTCTACACAAAGCTATGATGTCAACCTAAAAATAGAACACCTTTAGCAGGAACTTATTTTTAAAATTCAGTTTCATTTTTTCCCCAAGTTTTTCCCAAGTTTTTTCAGGGGGTATGCAATAGTAGAAACATTAATGTTTGCTTAAAAAAGTAACTGGTTTAAAAAGTGACTCTTTTACACTATGTTGTATAGTGATTGAGCACTTTTTGATTAGTGTTTGTAAACTCTTGCACAAACTTCCATGCACTTAAATGTTAATGCAAATGGGTCATCATGTAGCATCAGAAGATCTAAATTATACACCTGTTAAGTTTGTAATACCAAAATGATTTCTTTAACCATGTGGGGCATTCATTCATTCAGTTGCCAAATCATTTGTTCATACAAGAAATGCAAGGAAGCTGGAGCCTATCTCAGCCAACTCTGGGTGAAGGTAGGGTACACCCCGAACAGCTCACCACTTCATCACAGAACAGCAGACACCACCATATACACTCACACCTAGAGACAATTTGAAACAGCAAATTAGCTAAAAACGCATGTCTTTGAAATGTGGGTGGAAAGCAGAGTATCCACAAGAAACACATACAAACAAAGGAAGAACATGCAAACTCCACTCAGAAGTCCTCTTACCGTGTCCAGGACTCAAACCCAGGTCCTTCTTGCTGTGAAGTGGACATGCCAGCCACTACGCCCCAGTGCTGCCTCTGTGTGAAGCAGTGATCATGAAACCCTCCTCAACAACCTTGGAGTGAAATTCATAAATATACAGCCAGGTTACAGCTGATAGCAACAACAACAACAACAACACCTCTGTCTTGCTGTAGATACAGGTTAGAAAATTTTACTGGTACGATCTGCCGATTAAAAACCGACAAAATGTGAAGGGGCATCTCCAGGATGACATGAACAGTTTTACATGCTCTGGTACATTTCCAGAAAATCTTTCAGAATCTTTGCCAAAGTGCATATACAGTAAGCTGTTCTTGGTGCCTTCCACTAACCCCACAGTTAACTAACTTGTGCTGTTTTGATTTGTGTTTAATGTGTCACCCATGTGCATTTAGTATTTGACTGCAGTAAAAGTGTCCATATTCCTCATTGCAGCTAACTGGGTTATCAAAGGCCGGCCATATCTCTCACTGTCTATGGTGAGAGGCATGTAAAAGAACCATTGCTGACTTTAGACAAGAGTACATGTATAGCTGTCGGCATGTTTCTACCCCGCTATCGCCTGGCTAGCTGTTCAGGGTGTACTCTGGCCTCGCCCAGAGTCAGCTGAGATGGGCACCAGCCTTCCCATGACCCTAATTATGATTAAGTAGTACAGAAAATGAGTGAACGAATGAGGTTAAAAGTGTTTACACACTTGAGTGTACCACAAGCAATGATGACAGCAATGCATCACTGGGAAAACTACTCAAAAATCCTGCCATGTCATGTAAAACTGACTTGAGGGTTACAAATGAGGTAGGAAAAGAACAAAAAAATGGAGCAACAGATGAATGCGCACTCAATTTGGTGCAAGAGGAAAATCTGCATGCTCACAGAAATGTGTGCGCATGCTAGTAGTTGCGTCTCCCTTTATGCATGAATTGAAGGAGGGATGAAAGTAGTAGAGAATATGTGGGGAGGGAGAGAGAAAGACAATTAGAGAGTGACAGGTGGAGAGAGAGAGAGAGCATGTGTTCATGTGAGACAGAGCGAGAGAAGGAGAATGTATGTGTGTGAGAGAGTGTGAAGAGAGAGAGAGAGAGAGAGAGAGAGAGAGAGAACGAGTGTGTGTGCATGTGTGTGTGTGTGTGTGTGTGTGTGTGTGTGTGTGCGTGTGTGAGAGAGAGAGAGAGAGAGAGAGCGAGAGAATGTATGCGTGTGAGAGAGTGTGGAGAGAGAGAGAGAGAGAGAGAGAGAGAGAGAACTGAGTGTGTGTGCATGTGTGTGTGTGTGTGTGTGTGTGTGTGAGAGAGAGAGAGAGAGAGAGAGAGAGAGAGAGAGAGAGAGAGAATGTATGCGTGTGAGAGAGTGTGGAGAGAGAGAGAGAGAGAGAATGTATGCGTGTGAGAGAGTGTGGAGAGAGAGAGAGAGAGAGAGAGAGAACGAGTGTGTGTGCATGTGTGTGTGAGAGAGAGAGAGAGAGAGAGAGAGAGAGAGAGAGAGAGAATGTATGCTTGTGAGAGAGTGTGGAGAGAGAGAGAGAGAGCATGTGTGTGTGTGAGAGAGACAAGGAAGAGGAGGTATAACAATGAGAGGGGGTGGGTGAGGGTGGAAGGAGAAACCTGTCAGGTGAGTTTACACTGCTGATGAATAATAGTAAAATAGAAATAGAATGAAGGCAAGCCAGGCACAGAGGAAGTACACTGAACACCTGCTGTGATTTTCCTTAAAGGTATGTGTGTTTTCAACCGAATTAAAGCTCGGACTAAAATTCTAAACTGCAGATTGAGAAGTGTGCCAATCATGTGTGAAATGTACAGTGTAAATGTGTATGCATGTGTGAATGTGTATTGTTTCCATGCCCCATGAGAGTACGTGAGCTTGTAATCCAACACACACCTGTTCTCTCACTACTCTAAATGTGTAAAGTCACACAGGTAATTTCACCACTTTTTCTCTAACTTGTCATCTATCAATCAACCACATATCTATTCCTTTCCTAGTCATTGCCTTTTTTCAGAGCTTACTTTATTTTAAAGTCAACCATGCTTATGTCATCTTTACCTGCTGGGGTGTTGGCTCCTTTGAATGGTAGAACCAAAACACACCTCGTTTAATACTCTTGCCTCCTTCTCTGTCTGCGCCTGTGTTTCTGCTTCAGCAGTATAAAACTCTGCACCTATATTTCGGCAGCTGGTTATAGGGTTAACAAAAGGATTATATTAGGAACAGTAGAAGTATGATGTAAATTATGTTCATCGGGTAAGTTCTTTATTGCCTTTTTTCTGCCTCATGGAGTGACTTCCGCAAGTATGTATGTAAATTACCGCCTGTGTCTGAAAGCGTGTCTGATTTTTGTCTCATTCTGAGGTTTTATCTGCTTTGAATGATTACAGGTGCGTGACCAGACCTTGAAGCTCTTTCCTGGCTGTTTGGTACATTGGATAAATTATACAAATAAATCTGCTGAAATCTATTTCAACAAGCAGACAGAAAGAGAGATGTTTTTACATTTTTGTGTTTAATGTGTTTTACATGTATTGGAGTGTACTCTTTACACCATTACAGTAATAACATCTGTCTGTCTGTCTGGATTGTGGTCCAGTGTGCTCGACCTGTTATCTGCCTGCTAATCTGGTTTGCTTTAAACTCATGAGAGCATGACAAAAAGCTAAAGCATGTTGGTAGCGTAATCATAAACAGATAGTCATGCCATTCATTTGAGGGCGTAATGTATTTATTATCATATTTTCTATCATGATAGTTTTCCTTGTCAGTAAAATTTTGGATTTCTCTGTATATTTACCTCAATTTCTCATCACAATATATTGCATTTACTTTTTATTAACTGTTACACTACTACAAGCCAATATAGTGCTTTGCACCTGCCTATACAAGAACTGTGGCAAGCCAGTATATCAGCTCTTGGCTGCCATACTGAGGAATACGGGAAGCCACAACAGTGACTTTCAAACTTATCTATGTATGTATATATGATGCAAGATGTTTGGCTAAGTACAAATCTTACTTAATATATAAAACAAACATAGCAAAGTAACAGTTTAGTTTTCAGGTTATAATTGGGTTTCTCATAATTAAGTTGGTGGGAGGCATGGAGGTGTAGTAGTTGGCACTTCCCCCTTACAGCAAGAAGGTCCTGGGTTCAAGTACTGAGCTTGGATAGAGTGTTTCTGTGTGGAGTTTGCATGTTCACCCAGTGGGTTTCTTCTGGGTACTCTGGTTTTCTCCTACAGTCCAAAGACATGCATGTTAGGTCAAATATGTTCCAAATTGCCCCAGGTATGAGTGTGAATAATTTTGTATGTGTTATGGCCTGACGAGATGTTCAGGGTGTACCCTATCTACATCTAGAGTCAGATATGGCTCAAGCCTCCTTTCAACTCTAGCAGGATTAAACATTTCAGAAAATGAATAATTACAATTCAATTCAATTCAGTTTTATTTGTACTGTATAGCGCTTTTTTACAAGTGACACTGTCACAAAGCAGCTTTACACAGTAAAACACTGAACGTAGGGGTTTACAAAGTATAAAGGAATTTAAACATTTCTTATTACTCTTACATACTGTATCCCTATTGATGGTGGCAAGGAAAAATTCCCTCAGTAGTTGAGAGGAAAATACCTTGAGAGGAACCAAGCCCAAGAGGGAAACCCATCCTCATTTGCGTGAAAAAATAAAAATACAAAAAAAAAAAAAAAAAAAAAAAAATATATATATATATATATATATATATATATATATATGAGAAATTCATTACAGTCCAAAAAGTAGTCCAGTTGGTTATTATGACAATTACATTGTTTCTTATTACTGTAGTTTGTTCAATAAGGAAACATAATACAACTATATGTCTTTGTATTTTTGTAGGACATTGGATGGTAGGACTATTTGAAAGTCAGAGAGGCTCAAGACCAGGCTCTGAAACCTGTGGAACACAACACAACACTCTGTGAAAGGAAAAGAAGCAAATTACCATACTCAAGCTGAAGCTGCTCTTGGAGGAAAAAAACCCAAAAACCATCAGACATCTTTTCTTTATCCAGAGTACAAAACTGTATTGAAAATTGAACAGCTAACTCCAACATAAGCAGATAAAACACCATCCTGAGTGTTGTAGACACAAAGCCAGCTGATTATTTTTCATGCCCTGTATTTGTTGTTTATGGTGTGTGTTGGACATTTTATTTCTTTTACGTGAACATTATAGCCCTACTAAAAACACACTCCTGCACCTTGATCTTTTTTTGTTTATGGATTACATAGAAAGAATACTCTGTCCACACTTGAAGAGTCTTGATCACACTGGACGTGTTGAATTACATAGCTGCCCTCTTGCCCACGTTCAGGATGGACAACCAGAACCAATTATGTGACAGAAATGTGGAATGTGTGCACAAACCCAAGTAATATAAAGAACTTTAAAAGTTTCTTGTCAGTTATGTTGTAAAACATGGACTGTTTGTCGATGTAGAAAATGGATATCCTACTTGGATCTACTCATGTGCCTGAAGCTTCTGCCTATCCATCAGGATCAGCCTTAAGGGTTGGAAGTAGAGAATCTTCAAAATGTTCTAAAGAACAGAATCAATATCAGCCACTTTCAGCTCCAACACAATCTGCTGTCAGGTTCAAAATCCGCTCTGCTAAAGAAAGACAGCAGTTGCTCACAAAGTCCAGTAGTTTGAATTATGACCTGTTTGAAAAATCAAGCAGATCCAGTCAAAACTCCAGAGAAGAGATGTTAAGAGTACATACTCTTTCACCTCAATCTCCAAATACCGATATAATTGACCAGAGACGACCTAGAACTTTCGATCAGCTCAGCTTGCAGAGGAAAGCAGAACTGTCCACTGGCTCTGACATGAGCAGTACCGAACAAAAGAAAACAGACTGTGTTGGGAATCCTACCACCGAAGTGAGGGGAAGGACAGAGTGGAGACAACCATTTCAGTCCAACAGAAGTAAAAGCTTAGACTGGAGAGCTTTAAAAAGTGAAGTGGGACAAAAGAATCAGATGGCTGTTACCAGAAATACTGAGAACCTTGAAGGGAGATCCATACTACATTCTGAGAGTTTTGATGCAGCCAATAAACCAAATTCTAATGAACTAGCTCGTCCATTAAAGAAAGTCTCATTACAAATTCAAACATTCAATGTAACTGGTCAAAGAAAGAAGGATGACAACAGACCTCTCTCCTCAGCAGTATCGGGAAGTTTACCTGTGAGAACAGTGTCTGTTGCTCAGTCTTTCCCATTCAGATTAAAAACAAATCAAAGCCAGGAATGGACAGAGGGGGAAAAAAGTTCCTGGGATTATGGCCATTGTGGCAGCAAACAAGATCAGGAAGAGCATCATCCCAGGCCTGTCTCAAAGGGCAGTGAGGTTACTGGGAATCATACTGTAATAGGCAGAAGTGGTCACAATGTATTAGAGAACAATAGTGAAACAAGTTCAAAAGTCTCACTTGGAGTCATCACCCCTGCTCCTTTTGTACATCGGAATGGTCCCTTCAAAAGGTCATTGAATGACCGCCCATCCTTTGATTCTTGTGGTGAAGTGGGGACACTTTCATATAAGCCAGGAAAGTATAATATCTTCCCAAAAACTACCATTAAAAAAGAACAAATGAATTTCACTACCTTGAAGGATGCTTCATCTCTTTTACTCAGTGGAAAAGATAACTTGGTCTCAATGCCAACATGGTCTGAAGAGAAACCCCTTAGCCAAGACTCAAAGTCTTTACTGACTGTCAGTAGTATACACGATGAGAGAAGACCATACTCTGCAAAATTAGAAGATAATTCTCTTGACAGAGCAATAAATAAACATTTTACCGCTGAAGTTTCACATTCAGACTATGGTCTGAACAGTGCCACTGCTACTCAAAAAAGCACAAGGACAGAAATAGAGAGGGAAGTAGAAATAACAGTGGGTGACTTAAAACAGACAAAAGGCAAGGAACCACCTCCAGGAAAACAACCCACTATCGCAAAGGAAGGAATGATTCCTCAGAGCAAGCTTCAATCACCCCAAAGTATAATACTAGACAATGGAAAACGTCATCATCAAGAACATGATCTTGGGTTGGAGTTTGACTTCTTAGGAAATATAAACATGAAGAGTGAGAACTTGTCTGTGAAAGTCAGAGAACCATCCTTGGATTCAGTGCGAAGCACAATTCACAAATTTGAGACCCTTGCTCTGCAAAGCCAGAGTTTATCACGAATCCAGGCTCACAGAAGGACTTTGTCAGCTACAGAAAACCCAAAAGGAATGGCCAGTGTGAATAAGACATATTCAGAGAGGTCACTGAGTGTGAGGTCTGGTAATTGGAATAGAGAACACTTGAGAGAGAATACCTTTTATAAGCGGGAAGCTAGTGATGGAGTAGTGAGTGTACATGATCTTAGTGGACCATTCAGGAACACAACACGAGATAAAGATGGGACAACAGTGAAAATCAAAAGTCATGGAACTAAAAGTCTGGAGCCCGAAGTTGCACAATCTCCAAAACTGCTGAAAGAGTTTTTATCTGATCAAAAAAACGAGACTAAAGTTTCTAAGATGAATAAGTATACAGATCAGCCAGATTTCTCGAAAGGCACCAATCCTAAATCATATCAAAAAATCAAAAGCAGTGATATACCTGATGAAAAAGTGAGGAATTATATCAGTCCTACAATGTCCCACAACTCCCAGAAGTCTAGGGAACTTACGAATAAAGTCCATTCTGACCATAAAGACTTCTTTTCCAAGTCAAAGAACCCAGTTTTAAAGTCTACAAAAGATGAAGTGTTTTTACCATTAGGAAACCCCCCAAGGTTACCAAATTCAGGTCCCTCCACCACGGTAAAGCCAACAGAGTTAACAGGCAACAGTGCTCATTTTAAATCACCGTTCACTCTCTTTCATGATTCAGAAGTAATGTCTCCTATCGAAATGTTTCCTTCGGGATTAGATAATCTCGGTAATCCCTATAATACATTGAAAGATGAAAAAGTAGCAGCAAAAGTTATTAGGTGGATTATGCATAAAGGGGTTGATGATGAAGATGATGATGATTTTGATGAAGATGAGGAGGGAACAGAGAGAGGATATGACTCTGACTCAGGGGAGTCATCAATAACCGTTACAAGCAACATGAGCAGTAGGAGTTTTTCTATGAGGTATGATGCAACAATTTGATGACAATAACTTGAATCTTAGCTTTACGAAGACAGTCTAGAGCAGTGGTCCCCAACCTTTTTATCACCGTGGACTGGTCAACGCTTGACAATTTTACCGGGGGGGGGATCTTGTTTATATTTTAAATATAATACACCGCCCTTGCCCAGAGTCGGCTGAGATGTACGCTAGCCTCCCTAATCAGGATTAAGTGTTACATTTTTAATTGAGCTCGAACTGCCACAGGTGATGGTGCACCAGCGGGGAGAATGAAGGCTCAGGCTAAGGCTCACCAGAAATCCCCGCTATTGTTTGAAACATGTCCAACTCGCCTCTGTTCATGTGCCATCCCCTTGTGGCTTACATTTTAGGGCTCAAATGATTGACGTGTAACCGAGAGAATCCGGTCATTTTCAAAATATTTTTTTTTTCAAAAATAAAAGATCGTTCAGACTCAGATAATAAATAAAACAGAAATAAATGATTATTTCTTGTGCGGCCCGGTACCAATTGATCCACAGACCGGTATTGGCCCGCGGCCTGGGGGTTGGGGACCACTGGTCTCGAGTTTTCATGTAGGTTCTATGTGTTGTTAATGTCTGATAAAAACAGAAACATATCAATGAAAAACATATTTAACATGGAAAGGGCCAGTGGTTAACTGCAATACTTTACTGTGGTTTACGTAAAAATACACCATTTAGTCGTAACATTAGCACCACTCAATACAGCCCAGTCATTTGGCAGACGCTCTTAACTAGACTGACTTACAATTACCAATTCTTCTTCATATGCAATTGAGCAACAAGGACCTTGATCAAGGACCCAACAGTGCTGATTACCCATCGCCTCACCACTAAGTCACCACTGCCCTCTCTACCCCTGCCTTGGCATTTTAATGTTATGGCTGATCAGTACCTTCCCGAAATGGTCTAAGGAAGGTCAGTGAATTGACAAGAGCATCGTGGGTCCTGAGGCTCACTGATGCATGTGAAGTGAAAGGCCAGACATCGAATCTGATCCTAGCACAAACTGTTAATGCCTGCTGTAATAGATAGGTATCAGAATACACAATGCATTGCAGCTTGATGTATATGGGGCTGTATAGCAGCAGATCTGCCAGGTATTGGTAATGTTATGATTATTTGGTGTATCTGTTGTCACTAGAGGCCATTAATGTGATAATTAGCTTCAAATGACAGAACCTTTATAACATGTAGTATATAAGGGGTGATGTTGGTTCAGTTCTGGCTTTGTGATCAGAAGGTTAGGGGTTCAAGTCCCAGTATCACCAAGTTGCCACTGCCCTTGAACAACACTGTTAACACCCCATTGTGTAACAATGGCTGCTGTAAGCCACGTTAAATAAGGGTGTCTGCCAAATGTTGAAAATGTAAATTAATATGACTCTGTCCAATATTTCTTTAGTAAGTCTTGCATTTTTTGGTGAACATTACATACAGTCCTCTTCTTGTTTTACCCCCATTCTTCATTGTTAATTTGTATGACTTTTCTGCTTCTCTTTAACAGACTTGTAGAATTATGTAGTCTGGGTGGGCTGGATCTTCCACACTCTGATGCCAGTGGATCCAAGGATGATGAAAACTGGATGTCTAAACGTACAGTGTCCATAAGTTCTGATGTTTCTGCCCTGTCCTCTGTGACATTGCTTGGCATGGATGAGCTGGACTGCTTACTAAATGAAGTCAAGAGTTTGGATGAAGAGGCCATAGAGGTACTAGGAATCCTGTAAAGTGCCCAAAGGCATGAGGCATATGGGGGCAATGCTTACTAGGAGTCTACAGTGGGAGTATTGGAGGATGTTCAGTTACTGTAATTGCATTAATACCCTAAATCCCAACCTCATAAGCCACAACATCTTGCTGGGTGAAAAACTACACCAACATAAACTAATTCATTCATTAATTTTCTGAACTGCTTAATCCTAATTAGGGTTGTAGGGAGGCCAGTGCCCATTTCAGGCTACTCTGAGCAAGGGCAGAGTATACCCTGGATCACTTGCCAGGCCATTGCAGCCAACATAAAATGAATACATTAATTATTAAGGTTCTGGATTACCATCTGCTACAAGTATTTACTATATATAAGTTAAAGGGACATACTGGGGCTCCCAAGTGGACCATCGACTAGGTACATGACTATTAACCCAAGTGCAAGTTCAAATCCAGGTTAATGCCACATCAATCCATGACCTGGACTCTATGGGAGCCAATTGAGCAAGCTCTCACGGGAGGACGGGATGGCATAAACTCGCAGCAATTTCCAGCTATTCATGGACGTCTGTGAGCTCATTTGTTTTAGATGCGAATAGTGCTCTCCCTCCACGAGTGTTAGACTGCCTCCAAAATACGCAGGCACATCAGTTCAAAAAGAGGCAAGTGGCTAGCATTGTGTATTATGTACATGCTTTCGCCTGTTCCTAATTGACAGTGGTTGTGTGATAGGGAAGTCAAAGACTTAATGGGTGAGAAATGGATACAAATAAATTAAGGATAAAATAGTGAAAAGTCCAGAATCGTTTTTTAATTAAAAAAGGGTCATACTGTTTTTTTTTTTTTTAATTGCTTCAAAGGGTCATGACAGACTCAGTGCTGGCTGCTTTGGATTTTGTTATTGTCTGGAGCAGTGTTTACAGTCCGTGCTTCAGCTTTTGGCCTACACTTCAAGCACCCATTAAAGTAAGCGGACTGTGGCGGGCCAGAACTTTACTGGCTGGGGGGTACCCAGCTAAAGGCAGGCGAAAGCTGGCCAGTGGGACATGATGATCCCTCCCACTGTCGGGAGACAGCCCTAGGTGCCCGAGCTTACGCCAGTTAGCACTGGGCTTTTAACCAGTATCTGCATCTCCCTGTGTTGAGCTGCTGCAGAAGGCAGCAATGGAGCGACCTCTCCAGGGCACAGGCCAGGGCAAAGTTGTGGAGGAACTAAGATGCCCAGTCAACAGATTCCCCTTCTCGGCCTAGCTGGTAGTGTCCAACGGAAGGGGCTAGCCGATACAGTTGGTACCAACTTGGCTACAGGAGTTGCTGGGAGGTGCTGCTATGCTGGGACCAACCGTCTTTGAGGCTCCACTCCGGATTTTCTGTAGGTGTCGCCCTTAGCCTTTGTCACTCCTGTGATGACCACAAGGCAGTGGTGCTATTTGCCCATAGCTGGGGGTGATGAATCAGAGTTGTCCTTCTCTTAGCCTTTACCTCAAGGGCTTTATCTGCGAGGCAGCAGAGGGTTGACTAGTGAGTAACAGGGCATGTCCACATGCCGGTGGGCCTGCATACTAAACCTCTGGGGCTCAAACTGCTCCGAGGTTCCTCAGATATTTAGCCTTGGGCTGTAAGGTGCCCATTTACCAGGGTGTGCCACGAGGAGGCAATGTGAGAGTCTTGATTTAGCAGAAGCTTTGTACCATCAGGAAGGACTTACACGCTTGGCCTTGTTTTCACTCAATGAGGTAGATGGCAGCTGCAGATGAAGCTGGAAGCGAGAAGTCTAAGCAACTACACTATAGCTGCTGTACAGCACTAGGCGCTATGCTGAGTCCTGTGCAATGCACCTCACCTCTAAGTAGGCCCTTGACATTCGCGGGGGTTCGGTTCCGGGCCCTCCCGTGACTCGAGATAATCCGCGAGTTCTGTACCCGGAAGTAAAACCCCACGTCACATGCACGAATGAGCAGCCAGAAATAAAATGCTATGTATCTGTTACATGCGCTACAATATGCATCTTAAACACATTCTATAGACAGTCTTACTCATTAATTCAGTATTGATGTAGTAATGATTAAGAAAAACTAAATTTTTTTACTGTGATATTTATTGATAATAAAATATAAACATTATACCACATACATATAAAACACCTTTCAATGCATTCTCTTTGAAAAACATACAGCACTGTAGCTTTCAAAAATGCCCACTAGAGGAACGCATTGCATTAGGCTTCTTCTTGTTCTTTTCCTTTCGGCTTTTCCCTTCAGGGGTCGCCACAGTGAATCGTCTGCCTCCATCTCACCCTATCCTCTGCATCTTCTTCTCTTACACCAACTGCCTTCATGTCCTCCTTCACCACGTCCATGAATCGTCTCTTTGGTCTTCCTCTAGGCCTTCTGCCTGGTAGTTCCAACCTCAGCATCTTACTACCAACATACTCACCATCCCTCCTCCTCTGTACATGTCCAGACCATCTCAATCTGGCCTCTCTGATTTTGTCTCCAAAACGTCTTACATGTGCTGTCCCTCTGATGTGTTCATTCCTGATCTTATCCTTCCTCGTTACTCCCAAAGAGAACCTCAACATTTTTATCTCTGCTACTTCCAGCTCTGCCTCCTGTCTTTTCCCCAGGGCCACTGTTTCTAAACCATACAACATCGCTGGCCTCAACACCGTCTTGTACACTTTTCCCTTCATTCTTGCCGATGCCTTCCTATCACACATCACACCAGACACTTTTCTCCAACCATTCCAACCAGCCTGCACACGCTTCTTCACCTCTTTTCCACACTCTCCATTGCTCTGGATTGTTGAGCCGAAGTACTTAAAATCCTCCACCTTCCTTATCTCTGCTCCCTGTAACCTTACCGTTCCTGTTGGGTCCTTCGCATTCATACACACGTATTCTGTCTTACTGAGGCTAACCTTCATTCCCCTCCTTTCCAGGGCATACCTCCACCTCTCTAGATTTTCCTGCACTTGTTCTCTGCTCTCCCTACAGATCAAAATGTCATCTGCAAACATCATAGTCCATGGGGATTCTTGTCTTGAAGTCTGCCCCAATGACCACTCTTTCATCTCTGGGGGTACTCTGCATCACTTCATCTAAGTCACTCAAGAATCTCTCCTTCTCTTCTAGCTCACATCCTGCCTGTGGTGCATAAGCACTAACAACATTAAACATCACGCCTTCAATTTCTAACTTGAGACTCATCACTCTGTCTGACACTCTTTTCACTTCTAGAACATTCCTGACAAACTCCTCCTTCAAGATGACTCTTACTCCATTTCTCTTCCCATCCACACCATGAAAAAACAGCTTAAACCCTGCTCCTAAGCTTCTAGCCTTGCTACCTTTCCACCTGGTCTCCTGAACACACAGTATGTCCACCTTCCTCCTCTGCATCATGTCAGCCAGCTCTCTACCTTTTCCAGTCATAGTTCCAACATTCAAAGTCCCTACTTTCAGTCTTAGACTCATGCCTTTCCTCTTCTCTCTCTGCCTACGGACATGCCTCCCACCTCTCCTTCTTCGACATCTTCGGCCAACAGTAGTCCAATTTCCACCAGCACCCTGTTGGTTAACAGCACTGATGGTGGTCGTTGTTAACCCGGGCCTCGACCGATCCGGTATGAATTTCTTTGTTGTGACTCGCATGTTTTATTTGGCATTTGTTTTACGCCGGATGCCCTTCCTGACGCAACCCTCTGCATTTATCCGGGCTTGGGACCGGCGTGGGGGAGAGACACTGGCTTGTGCCCCTCCCTCATGGCTGCATGAGACATGAGATGACTGAATTCAGGTATTAACTGCATTAGTCCGAGCAGCTCAGCCACGTCCCCAGCCAAAGCGAGTTCAAAACAGAATTTTTAGAGTAAGAAAGTTAGAGGGCGTTACAAACCAAAGAAGCAGTGATGTGATACGAGTTAATCCTCTGGCACAGAGGTGAGCGTGCTTTTGTTTATTGGGAGTAAATGAGAATAGTGAATTCAGGTGTGCGCTACCGAGCAGCTCAGCCATGCCTCTCAGCCAAAGCGGAGAGTAAACAGTTAGAGGCACAGTGCCAAAATTAAAGTCCCCCAAAACACAGACCATAACAAAAAGGACACAAAAGAAATGTAAAAAATTGGATAAACAAAACAAAATGAGAAAACATGCTACACCACAGTAAATAAAATATAACACACAAACATTTTAAACATTACCTTAGGTCATGTACTGGAATAATAATTGAAAAAAGACTTTAATAGTGGAGTGTTTTAGAATAGTTCAGACGATTATTCCTCTTCAATCACTTCAGAGGAAACTGTCGTTTCTTCCGGAGAAAGTGTTATTTCTTCAGAAGAGACATCCAACGTTTTTCTGGTACTTAGCAGGCGTTTGAGTGACATCATAGAACTTAACTGGTAATTAAAACACATTAAAGAAAGGCTCATTGACAACTTGTGCGCGAATGAGGAAAAAGGGGGCATTACATCATCTCAACCAATCAGCAGGAAGGAGGACAGCCATTGGCTGAATTTGAATCACGTGCGAGCAGCTCAGCAGTCCGCGAAAACTCAAACCGTAAGTGCAAAACCGCGAATAGTAAAGGGCCTACTGTATGTATATATATATATATATATATATAAATAAAAGTAAAAGGACAGGACAAAGACTTTCTATTGAAACTCCATTTATCACATACAGATCTGTTTCGAGGGGTGGTGAAACCATCCTCTCTCTTCAGGTGATTATAGAAGAATGATTACAAAGTGCTGGGGGCGGTACTATGTCGATGAAAATGGTGTCCTCTAGATGGGGTGGTGTTCATTATGTATTCGGGGGCGGGTTCTTTTAAGTATTGGTATCGATACATGCATGATTTACTTTTGTTATTTGCTCTACCAAAAAGTATTGAGCACTCTCCTACAGAAGGATCTACTCAGAAAATCCTATATATATATATATATATATATATATATATATATATATATATATATATATATATATATATATATCGGATTTTCTGAGTAGATCCTTCCGTAGGAGAGTGCTCAATACTTTTGGTAGAGCAAATAACAAAAATAAAAGGACAGGACAAAGACTTTCTATTGAAACTCCATTTATCACTACAGATCTGTTTCGAGGGGTGGTGAAACCATCCTCTCTCTTCAGGTGATTATAGAAGAATTCTCTTCTATAATCACCTGAAGAGAGAGGATGGTTTCACCACCCCTCGAAACAGATCTGTAGTGATAAATGGAGTTTCAATAGAAAGTCTTTGTCCTGTCCTTTTATTTATATATATATATATATTTATATATATATATATATATATATATATATATATATATATATATATATATATATATATATATGCAGTGGTGGCCTGGTGGCAGAGGGCACTGGATCGCTGATCCTTAAGTTGGGGGTTTGATCCTACTGTCCACAAGGTTGTCACTGTTCACTCAGTGGAGATAACTGGGTTATCAAAAGCTGGCCATGTCTCTCACTGTCTATGGTGAAAGGCATGTAAAAGAACCATTGCTGACTTTCGTAAAGAGTGCCGTCAGCGTGTTTCTGCCCCTTGCTAGAGGGTTGTGTCAGGAAGGGCATCCGACGTAAAAACCTATGCCAAATCAAACATGCAAATCAGATGATTCGCTGTGGCGACCCCTGGAAAAAGGGAAAAAGCCGAAAGAAAAAGAAGATATACCATATATACACATTTGGCACATCATAAAGAGGAACGTGCAACAAAGAAGGCCCAAGACAGTTGAACATTTAGAGGCCTGTATTAGACAAGAGGCGGCATGGTGGCGTAGTGGTTAGCACGTCCGGCTCACAGCAAGAAGGCCTGGGTTCGATTCCTGGCCTGGGCGTTTCTGTGTGGAGTTTGTGTGGAAACCCCGTACTTGCGTGGGTTTCCTCCGGGTGCTCCGGTTTCCTCCCACAATCCAAAGACATGCACAGTAGGTTAATTGGCCTTTCCAAATTGCCCGTAGGTTTGCATCGTGCAGAAGGCAATGGCAAACCACTGCACTAATCCTGCCAAGAAAACCTCCATGAAGATGATAACAAGGGCGTTATCCTTCATGGCGGGTCACCAATGGTTGTCCTACGACTCAGGCACTCTCTCTCTATATATATATATATACAAAAGGACAGGACAAAGGCTTTCTATTGAAACTCTATTTATCACTACAGATCTGTTTCGAGGGGTGGTGAAACCATCCCCTCTCTTCAGGTGATTACAGAAGAATGATTACAAAGTGCTGGCCACATATATATATATGTGTGTGTGTACAAATATACATATGTAATCTGCAGATATAATTATGAATGGAATAGTATCTATGTGGAATGTATTTATCTTGTATGTCTATATACAGCACAGTCCACAAAGTACTTCTGGAAAGATGCTTTTAAACAATGACATTAGATTTGTTTCCATTATAAAAGCTTTTATAATGAGCTGTGAACAGTATGAAAGTCAATATTTAGTGTGATGACATTTTGCATTAAAAAGCTTTATAATGAAATGAGCTGGAGGTTTTTTTTACTAAGAATCCCTCAGACTCAACCACAATTATTCTCAATATTTTTAGATATTGACTGTTACATTTCTCATGCGTCCACAAAACCCAATGTGTTTTTGTCAAAAAGTGGTCTATTATCTAATTTGTTTATTTCTTTTCTGACAGTCAAGCACTTTTGTGTTTGTGCTGAAAACAAATGTTTCTGCATTTAGTTCACAAAGTAGAAGCCATCAAAAATCTTGCTTTCAATATAATAATGTACACTGTATACTCTATTTATTGCAGAAATGTGAAGATGTGCATGTGGTTGTCCTACATAAGGACCCAGGATGTGGACTTGGATTCACTGTGGCTGGAGGAGTGGATCAGAATAAACCTGTGACTGCAAGTGTTAAATATACACAAATATCCTAACTTGAGACAGCCAATAATTATATAAATAACAAGCTACATTTTATACATTGATAAACTTTGATCCAGAAAATACAGTGGGTAACAAAAAAAACCCTTCTTCAACATTCACAATTTGCTGCTTTGCAGCCTTAAATGAAGATACATACAGACATTATTTTGATATTTTCAGCAATCAATCTATCGATCTATCTATCTATCTATCTATTTATCTATCTATCTATGTATCTATATATATATATCTATATATATCTATCTATCTATCTATCTATCTATATATATATATATATATATATATATATATATATATATATATATATACACACACACACACACACACACACACACATATATATATATAGATAGATAGATAGATAGATAGATATATATAGATATATATATCTTCTTTTCCTTTTGGCTGTTTCCTTCAGGGGTCGCCACAACTCACCCTATCCTCTGCATCTTCTACTCTTACTCCAACTACCTTCATGTCCTCCTTCACCACATCCATAAATCTTTTCTTTGGTCTTCCTCTAGGCCTTCTGCCTGGTAGTTCCAACCTTAGCATCCTACTACCAATATACTCACTATTCCTCCTCTGGACATGTCCAAACCATCTCAATCTAGCCTCTCTAATTTTGTCTCCAAAACCTCTTACGTGTGCTGTCCCTCTGATGTACTCATTCCTGATCCTATCTATCCTCGTTACTCCCAAAGAGAACCTCAACATTTTCATCTCTGCTACCTCCAGCTCTGCCTCCTGTCTTTTCCCCAGTGCTACTGTTTCTAAACAATACAACATTGCTGGCCTCAGCACCGTCTTGTACACTTTTCCTTTCATTCTTGCCGATACCTTCCTATCACACATCACACCGGACACGTTTCTCCAACCATTCCAACCAGCCTGCACACGCTTCTTCACCTCTTTTCTACACTCTCCATTGCTCTGGATTGTTGAGCCGAAGTACTTAAAATCCTCCACCTTCCTTATCTCTGCTCCCTGTAACCTCACCGTTCCTCTTGGGTCCTTGTCATTCACACACATGTATTCTCTCTTACTGAGGCTAACCTCCACCTCTCTAAATGTTCCTCCATTTGTTCTGTGCTCTCACTACAGATCACAATGTCATCTGCAAACATCATAGTCCATGGAGATTCTTGTCTAACCTCGTCTCTCAGCCTGTCCATCACCATAGCAAACCAGAAGGGGCTCAGAGCTGACCCTTGATGCAGTCCCACCTCCACCATGAACTCTTCTGTCACACCGACAGCACACCTCACCATTGTCTTACATGTATCATACATGTCCTGCACCACTCCAATATACTTCTCTGCCACTCCAGACTTCCTCATGCAGTACCACATTTCCTCTATCGGCACCCTGTCATATGCTTTGTCCATATTCACAAAGGCACAATGCAGCTCCCTCTGAACTTCTCTGTACTTCTCTATTAGCATCCTTAAAGCAAATACTGCATCTGTGGTGCTCTTTCTTGGCATTAAACCAAACTGTTGTTCACAAATGGCAACCTCTTCCCTTCGTTTATTTTCCACTATTCTTTCCCATAACTTCATCGTATGGCTCATCGACTTTATCCCTCTGTAGTTGCCACAACTCTGCATGTCTCCCTTGTTCTTAAAAATGGGCACCAGCACACTTCTCTATTCCTCTGCATCTTCTCACTCTCTAAGACCTTGTTGAATGTTCTTGTCAGAAAATCTACTGCTACCTCTCCTAGACACTTCCATACCTCCACCGGTATGTCATCAGGACCAACTTCCTTTCCAGTCTTTATCCTCTTCAATGCCCTCCTCACTTCACCCTTACTAATCTTTGCTACTTCTTGCTCCTCAATGGTCACCTCTTCTTCTCTTTTTTCTCTCTCATTTTCCTCATTCATCAGCTGTTCAAAGTACTCTTTCCTTCTTGCCAGCACTTGTCTGTCATCAGTCAATTCATTTCCCTCTCTGTGATTAATCACTCTAACTTGCTGCACTTCCTTTCCATCTCTATTTCTTTACTGTGCCAACCTGTATAAAAATTTTCTCTATCCTTACTTTCCAACCTAACATACAAGTCATCATACGCCCTCTGTTTAGCCTTTGACACCGCTACCTGTCTCCCTGTACTCCTGTTTACTCTCTTCGGTCCTCTCGATGTCCCACTTCTTCTTAGCTAACCTCTTCCTTTGTACACACTCCTGCACTTCCTCATTCCACCACCAAGTCTCCTTATCTACGTTACTTCCAGAGGACAGGTACTCTCCTTCCTGTCTCCTTGATCACATTCGCTGTAGTTGTCCAGTCATCTGGAAGCACTTCCTGACCACCCAAAGCCATTTTCAACTCTTCCTTGAAGACAACACGACACTCTTCCTTTTTCAGCTTCTATCACTTTCTTCTGCTCTGCCTTTGCCTTCTTCACCTTTCTCACCATCAGCATCATCCTGCACACCACTATCATATGCTGTCTGGCAACACTCTCACCCACTACTACTTTGTAGTCTTCGACTTCCTTCAAATTGCATCATCTACACAAGATGTAGTGCCTCCACCTCCGCTTTTATAAGTCACCCCGTGCTCCTGTCTCTTCTGGAATAAAGTATTCACCACAGCCATTTCCATCCTTTTTGCAAAATCTATCAACATCTGTCCTTCTGTGTTCCTGTCCTGGATACCAAACCTGCCCATCACTTCCTCGTCCCCTCTGTTTCCTGCACCAACATGTCCATTGAAGTATGCCCCAATGACCACTCATTCGCCTCTGGGGGTACTCTGCATCACTTCATCTAACTCACTCCAGAATCTCTCCTTCTCTTCTAGCTCACATCCTGCCTGTGGGGCATAAGCACTAACAACATTAAACATCATACCTTCAATTTCTAACTTGTGACTCATCACTCTGTCTGACACTTTTTTCACTTCTAGAACACTCCTGACCAACTCCTCCTTCAAGATGACTTACTCCATTTCTCTTCCCATCCACACCATGATAAAACAGCTTAAACCCTGCTTCAAAGCTTCTAGCCTTGCTACCTTTCCACCTGGATTCCTGAACACATAGTATGTCCACCTTCCTCCTCTGCCTCATGTCAGCCAGCTCTCTACCTTTTCCTGTCATAGTTCTAATATTCAAAGTCCCTACTCTCAGTCCTAGACTCATGCCTTTCCACTTCTTTCTCTGCCTACAAACCAGGGTGGTAGTCCCGATTTTTAAGACCAGAGGGTGTGTTCCAATTATCGGGGAATCCCCCTCCTTAGCCTACCCAGGAAAGTCTATGCAGGGTTACTGGAGAGGAGGATCTGACCGATAGTCGAACCTCCGATTCAGGAGGAACAATGTGATTTTCTTCCTGGCCGTAGCACTCTTAACCAACTCTATACGCTCCATAGGATCTTGGAAGGGGCATGGGAGTTTGCCCAATATGTCCACATGTGTTTTGTGGATTTGGAGAAGGCTTTCGACCATGTCCCTTGAACAGTCTTGTGGGGCATGCTCTGGGAGTATGGCATTCCGGACCCATTGCTATGGGCCATTCGATCGCTGTATCATCGGAGCCAGAGTTTAGTTCATGTTGGTAACAACAGGTCGAATTCGTTTCCGGTGGGAGTTGGAGTCCACCAAGGCTGATCTTTGTCACCGATTCTGTTCATAATTTTTATGGACAGAATTTCTTGGTGCAGCCGAGTCATTGAGGGGCTCTGGTTTGGTGGCCATCGGATCTTGTCTCTGCTTTTTATGGATGATGTTGTCCTTTTGGCTTCATCAAGTCGGGACATCCAGCTCTTATTGGAGCAATTCGCAGTCAAGTGCAAAGCAGCCGGGATTAAAATCAGCACATCCAAGTCCGAGGCCATGGTTCTCAGTCAGACAAGGGTGGAATGCACCCTCCGGGATGGGGAATGAGGTCCTGCCCCAAGTAGAGGAGTTTAAGTATCTTGGGGTCTTGTTCAAGAGTGAGGGAAGGATAGAGCGGGAGATCGATAGATGGAGTGCTCCAGCCTCTGCCCTTAAACGGAGCCTGTACCAGTCCGTTGTGGTGAAGAAGGAGATGAGCCACAAGGCGAAGCTCCCAATTTACCAGTCGATCTACGTTCCAACCCTCATCTATGGCCACAAGCTTTGGGTAGTGACCGAAAGAACAAGATCGTGGATACAAGCGGTTGAAATCTGCTTCCTTCACAGAGTGGCAGGGTTCTCCCTTAGAAATAAGATGAGAAGCTCTACCATCCGGGGAGAGCTCAGAGTAGATCTACTGCTCCTCTGCATTGAGAGGGACCAGTTGAGGTGGCTCAGGCATCTGTTCAGAATGCCTCCTGGACGCCTCCCTGGTGTGGTGTTTCGGGCATGTCCAACCGGGAAGAGACCCCGGGGACGACCTAGAACATGCTGGAGGGACTATGTCTCTTGGCTTATCTGGGATCGCCTTGGTGTCCCCCTCAGAAGAGCTGGAGGAAGTGGCTGGGGAGAGGGACATCTGGACCTCTTTGCACAGGTTGCTGCCCCTGCGACCCCCACCCTGAATTTAGCGGAAGAAGATGAGTGATAATGAGACCAGCACTGATGACGGGTTGTTAATCCGGGCCTCGACCAATCCTGTATGAAATTTGTTTTGATGATTCGCATTTTTGAATTTTGGCACAAGTTGTATGCCAGATGCCCTTCCTGTCGCAACTCTCTGCATTTATCTGGGCTTGTTACTTGCGTGAGGAAGTGGCTTGTGCCCAGCCCCTCAAAGGCTGCATTTTATATATATATATATATATATATATATATATATATATATATATATATATATAAAAAAGAGCAAAAATAAAGAAATGTAATCAGTGAGATAGCTAAAGTATCATGTATCATCCCTCTCCTAAACTCAGTCAAATATACCTAATCAACTTTTCCATTGCGCACCAAGTTAATTTGTGCTTAAAAGTGTAAGTGAAGTGAAGACTAACAATCAACCATGGGTATCAAGGCACTATCAAAAGATGTCAGTAAAAAAGTTGGACAGGTACAAGTCAGAAGATGTAACCAATAAACTTCAAAGGCTTTATTCATCCACAGGAGCACAGAAAAGTCCAAAATCGAGAAATGGAAAGTGTTGATACTATTAAGACCCTTCCCCAGATCTGGCTATCCTTTCTTGCAATACAGCCTATTTTGTTTGTTTGTTTGCCCCCCCCCCCCCAATTGTTGTTATATCTTTTGCTTCTCTGTTTTCAGTTGCACAGAGGAAGAATGGCTGGAATTTTTTTTGTATATCATATTCAGCATACAAAGCAATAAAGTGTGAACATTTTTAAGGGGTGTGATTTTCTTCAATACTCACTGTATCTGTTGTATAGAACCTGAGCTTTTTTTACTCCAATCAGAGTTCTCATAACTAAAGTTGGCAAATTAATTACTTAAAAAAAATTCAGTCCGTGTGTGTAAAAACATATGTGCTGCCTCTTCTCTCAGGTTCACAAGGTACTACGCAGTGGTATAGCAGCCCAGGAAGGCTCCATCCATGTAGGTGACCAGGTGCTATCTATTAACGGCACTGCTCTACATAACTCTACCCACAACGAGGCGCTCTCCACTATGAAAAAAGCAAGAGGGAGGAACTTGGCCGTAGTAGTCATCAAACAGAATGATGTCACTGAAACAAGCTACAGCATCACAGACAACACACAAAGAGCATCTGGAAACCTAGGTATGTTGCAATATATGCAGAACTGTATATAGTGCATACCAAGTTATATGCAGTACCTATATCCAGTAATACAAGATATATATATATATATATATATATATATATATATATATATATATATATATATATATATATATCTACTGCAATTTCTCTTGGATATGACACTATGAAGACGGTTCACATCAATTAATGTATTAATAGGTCTGTATTCTTATAATAAAGTACCACACATGCAATTAGCTGTATTTAGACTTGCTTTTTTATACTTTGAGGATGTCCTCAATCCCACCAACACACTCTCCGTGGAGGAGGAAAACCCTGGGGTTTGGGTGAGGCACTGCCCATCACTGAGGTAGTCAAAACGTTCCTTAGTGTTCAGGCTCCGGAGATGGATGAGATCCACCCTGAATATCTCAGGGCTCTGGATGCTGTAGGACTGTCTTGGTTCACACGTCTCTGCAACATAGCGTGGTCATCAGGGGCTGTACCTCTGGATTGGCAAACCGGGATGGTAGTCCCGATTTTTAAGAAGGGGGGCCGGATGGTGTGTTCCAATTATCGGGGAATCACACTCCTCAGCCTACCCAGGAAAGTCCATGCACGGGTACTGGAGAGGAGGATCTGACCGATAGTCGAACCTCGGATTCAGGAGGAACAATATGGTTTTCTTCCTGGCCATAGCACTCTTGACCAAATCTATATGCTCCACAGGATCTTGGAGGGGCTTGGGAGTTTGCCCAATCTGTGCACATGTGTTTTGTAGATTTGGAGAAGGCTTTCGACCGTGTCCCTCGGGCTACCTTGTAAGGATTGTTCTGGGAGTATGGCATTCCTAGACCCATTGTTAGGATACATTTGATAGCTGTCACACCTGGGCCAGAGTTTGGTTCACTATTGGTAACAACAGGTTATTATCAAGAATTCATTTCCGGTGAGGGTTGGAGTCCGCCAAGGCTGTCCTTTGTCACCGATTCTGTTCATAATTTTATGAACAGAATTTCTAGGCACAGCCAAGGTGTTGAGGGGTTTTGGTTTGGTGGCCATTGGATTTCGTCTCTGATTTTTACAAATGATGTTGTCCTTTTGGCTTCATCAAGCCAGGACCTCCAGCTCTCATTGGAGCGATTCGCAGTCGAGTGCGAAGTGGCCGCAATGAGAATCAGCACTGCCAAGTCAGAGGCCATGATTCGCAGTCGGACAAAGGTGGAATGCGCCCTCCGGGTCGGGAATGAGGTCCTGTCGCAGTGGAGGAGTTTAAGTATCTTGGGGTATTTACGAGTGAGGGAAGCATGGAGTGGGAAATCGACAGACGGATCGCTAAGCCTCTGCTGTAAAACAGAGCCTATACTGATCGGTCGTGGTGAAGAAGGGGCTGAACCGCAATGCAAAGCTCTCAAGTTACCAATCAATCTACGTTCTGGTCACGAGCTTTGGGTAGTGACCGAAAGAACAAGATTGCGGATACAAGCGCTGAAATGAGCTTTCTTTGCCGGGTGGCGGGGCTCTCCTTTAGAGATAAGGTGAGAAGCTCTACCATCTGGGAGAGCTTGGAGTATAACCGCTGCTCCTCCGCATTGAGAGGGGCCAGTTGAGGTGGCTCGGGCATGTGATCAGAATGCCTCCCGAACACCTCCCTGTTGTGTTTTGGGGATGTCCAACCAGGAAGAGACCCCGGGGTCGACCTAGAACACGCTGGAGGGACTATGTCTCTCAGCTTGTCTGGGAATGCCTTGGTGTCCCCCAGAAGAGCTGGAGGAAGTGGCTGGGGAGAAGGACATCTGGACGTCATTGCTTAGGTTGCTGCCCCCACAACCCAACCCCCGAAGAAGCGGAAGAAGATGATAATGATTATTATCTGATAAAAAGTAACAAAACAATAAACAGGTGTGTTTCTTTCACAGGCATCAAAGTGAGAGTGATTCTGAATAAGTCTAATTCTGACCTGGGCTTCAGTTTGGAGGGAGGAGTGGGCTCCAGTTTAGGAGACAAACCCCTCACTGTACAGAGACTTTTTCAGGGTGAGAGCCAAGTTTAATCACTTCTTATCAGTCCTGAATGTCTTTGTACTTAACTAAGGTTCAATAAAATAGCAAACAACTACATGAACATGTTTCAAGTTGATTTTATATTAATTATATTACAGTGGAACCTTGGCGGTTGAATGAAGTTTTAGTTGAACAAATCGGAGTTCAATCAAAAAATATGAGAAAAGTATGCCTTGCTGTTCGAACAAATTGTCAGAGTTTGAACAGAGCAGGGTCGAGTGTGTTGAACGCATGTGCAGTGCACAGTATTTTGTACAGCCATTGAGAGAGTGTCTCGTACTGCGTATTGTGTTTATTCATTACATTACGGCTACTTTAACCCTTAACCACGGGTCCTAAGAAAAGCAGCATTAATACTACTGGAAAGGAAAAGAGAAAAGTCGCGAGAACGTGAAAGAATCAACTGCGATCAAGAGACAGAGAAGGGAAAAACATCAACCCCCTCAAAGCAACCATGCTTTCTCTGGCTTGGGTTATCAGAACAATATTTTTAAGTAAACCTTAAGCTAATTAACAAGTTCAGAGTTTAAACAAATTACAATAACAATGATAAAATAGTCATAAACATATGCAGTGCTGTGCCAAAGTTTTTTACCCCTGACTGATTTTTTACTTTTTTGCACCTTTGTCACACTTACCTTTTTCAGATTATTAAACATATTTAAACATGACACAAAGATAACCCAAGTATTCAAAAAATGCAGTTTTCCCTGTGTGATTTCATTTGTTAAGAGAAAAATCCTATCCAGACCTGCATTAACACCTGTGAAAAAGTAATTGCCCCCTTGTTAAAAGGTGAGGTAATTGTGATTAATCCTATTTTTGTGGAAAACCAAGTTTAATTTCATGGCCACACCCAGGCCTAATTGCTGTCAGACATTTCCAATCAGGAGAGCCCAAACATAAAACCTGTCTGACAAGGTGAGGTAGACCATACTGAACGCACATCATCATGCCACGATCCAGTGAGCTTCAAGAGCAAACAAGAAAGAAGATTATAGAGATGGCTCAGTCTGGATACAAAGGATATGGATGACAAAGTCATTGGTAAATCTTTGGGATTCCAACAGACCACTGTCTGAGCCATTATCCATAAATGGAGAAGACATGGCACAGTGGTGACCCTTCCCAAAAGTCGCCGACCTACCAAAATTACTCTAAGAGCACAGCGCAGACTAACCGGAGAAGTCACAAAGGATCCAAAAACCACTTCTAAGCAACTGCAAACCTCAATTGCCTCAGTTAATATCAATGTTCATGACTCCACCATCAGAAAGACGCTAAGCAAAAATGGCATCCATGGAAGAGTTCCGAGGCGAAAGCCACTGTTGACAAAAAAGAAATATCAAGGCACAGCTCACTTTTGCCAAGAGTCATCTTAATCATCTCCAAAGCTTTTGGGATAATGTCCTCTAGACTGATGAAACTAAAGTTGAACTTTTTGGGAGAAATGAATCTCATTACATCTGGCGCAAAATCAAAACTGCATTTGATAAAAAGAGCATTGTGCCAACAGTGAAACATGGTGGCGGAAGTGTGGTGATCTGGGCCTGCTTTGCTGTTTCAGGACCTTGGCGTCTTGTCACGTTTGATGGAACCATGAATTCTGATCGCTACCAAGAAATCTTGGCGAAGAATGTTCGTCCATCCGTTCGTGACCTCAAGCTAAAGCGCACCTGGGTTCTGCAGTAAGACTGATCCGAGGCACACCAGCAAGTCCTTTCCTGAATGGCTAAAAAGAACAAAAGAAGTGTTTTGGAGGAGCCTAGTCAACCTGAACCCTATTGAGATGTTGTAGCATGACCTTAAAAAGGCTGTTCATGCCAGAAAACTATCCAATCTGGTTGATCTTAAACAATTCTGCACAGAGGAGTGGGTCAAAAGCCCATCACAGTGATGTTAAAGACTCATCGCCTCTTACTGCAAACGCTTGACTGCAGTTTTTACTGCAAAAGGTGGTTCAACTAGCTGTTAGGTTTAGGGGTCAATTACTTATTCACATTAGCCTTTGTAGGTTCGGATGGTTTTTTTCCTCTTAATAAATGCAACTGTCACTGAAAACTGTGTTTTGTGTTTACTTGTGTTCTATAGTTGTATAATATTTAAGTTTGCTTGATCTGAAATGGATGACAACGACAAACGTGCAAAAAATGTCAGAAATTGGTCAGGGGGCAAAAACTTTTGCACAACACTGTAATAGTTGAAGGTGTAAGCGCAAGAAAAACGGCATAACATTATCAGTTTGAGTTACACATTCCACTTTTCATATCTAATGGAACTGATTTCCTACACTCTGGAATATTTTATAGGCTCGATCAGCAGAAATTAAGTATACTAATAATTAATTTGGAGGAAGATGGACATACTATGTGTTCAGGAGACCAGGTGGAAAGGTAGCAAGGCTAGAACCTTAGGTGCGGGGTTTAAGCCATTTTTTTCATGGTGTGGATGGGAAGAGAAATGGAGTAGGAGTCATCTTGAAGGAGGGGTTTGTCAGGAATGTTCTAGAAGTGAAAAGAGTGTCAGACAGAATGATGATTCTCAAGTTAGAAATTAAAGGTGTGATGTTCAATGTTGTTAGTGCTTATGCCCCACAGGCAGGATGTGAGCTAGAAGAGAAGGAGAGATTCTGGAGTGAGTTAGATGAAGTGATGCAGAGTACCCCAGAGGTGAAAGAGTGGTCATTGGGGCATACTTCAATGGACATGTTGGTGCAGGCAACAGAGGGGACGAGGAAGTGATGGGCATGTTTGGTATCCAGGACAGGAACACAGAAGGACAGATGTTGATAGGTTTTGCAAAAAGCATGGAAATCACTGTGGTGAATACTTTATTCCCAAAGAGAGAAGAGCATAGGGTGACTTATAAAAGCGGAGGTAGGAGCACACAGGTAGATTACATCTTGTGTAGGCGATGTAATTTGAAGGAAGTTAGTGACTGCAAAGTAGTGGGTGAGAATGTTGCCAAACAGCATAGGATGGTGGTGTGCAGGATGACACTGATGGTGAGGAAGGAGAAGAAGGCAAAGGCAGAGCAGAAGACAAAGTGGTGGAAGCTGAAAAAGGAAAAGTGTTGTGTTGTCTTCAAGGGGGAGTTGAAACAGGCTTTGGGTGGTCAGGAAGTGCTTCCAGATGACTGGACAAATACAGCTAATGTGATCAGGGAGACAGGTAGGAGAGTACTTGGTGTGTCATCTGGCAGGAGAGTAGATAAGGAAACTTGGTGGAGGAATGAGGAAGTGCAGGAGTGTGTACAAAGGAAGAGGTTAGATAAGAAGAAGTTGGACATTGAGAGGACCGAAGAGAGTAAACAGGAGTACAGGGAGACACAGCATAAGGCGAAGATAGTGGCGTCAAAGGCCAAACACAAAGCGTATGATGACTTGTATGCTAGGTTGGACAGTAAAGAGGGAGAAAATGATTTATACAGGTTGGTACAGCAGAGAAATACAGATGGGAAGGACGTGCAGCAAGTTAGACTGATTAAGGACACAAAGGGAAATGTATTGACTGATGACAGAAGTGTGCTGGGAAGATGGAAAGAGTACTTTGAACAGCTGATGAATGAGGAAAATGAGAGAGAAAAAAGAGAAGAAGAGGTGACAGTTGAGGACCAGGAAGTAGCAAAGATTAGTAAGGGTGAAATGAGGAGTGCATTGAAGAAAGGCATTTGTTCCTGATGACATACCGGTGGAGGTATGGAAGTGTCTAGGAGAGGTAGCAGTAGATTTTCTGACAAGAACATTCAACAAGGTCTTAGAGAGTGAGAGGATGCCGGAAGAATGGAGGAGGCATGTGATGGTGCCCATATTTAAGAACAAGGGAGATGTGCAAAGTTGTGGCAACTACAGAGGGAGAAAGTTGATGAGCCATACGATGAAGTTATGGGAAAGAATACTGGCAGCTAGACTAAGGGCAGAGATCAGCATTTGTGAACAACAGTTTGCTCTCTTGCCAAGAAAGCACCACAGATGCAGTGTTTGCTTTGAGGATGATAATAGAGAAGTACAGAGAAGGTCAGCAGGAGCTGCATTGTCTGGAGTGGTAGAGAAGTATGTTAGAGTGGTGCAGGACATGTATGAGAGATGTAAGACAGTGTAGGTGTGACAGAAGAGTTCAAGGTGGGACTGCATCAAGGATCAGCTCTGAGCCGCTTCTGGTTTGCTATGGTGATGGACAGGCTGACAGATGAGGTGAGACAAGAATCTCCATGGACTATGATGTTTGCAGATGACATTGTGATCTGTAGGGAGAGCAGAGAACAAGTGGAGAAAAATCTAGAGAGGTGGATGTATGCCCTGGAAAGGAGAGGAATGAAGGTTAGCCTCAGTAAGACAGAATACATGTGTGTGAACGAGAAGGACCCAAGAGGAACGGTGAGGTTACAGGGAGCAGAGATAAAGAAGGTGGAGTATTTTAAGTACTTAGACTCAACAATCCAGAGCAATGACGAGTGTGGAAAAGAGGTGAAGAAGCGTGTGCAGGCACGTTGGAATGGTTGGAGAAAAGTGTCCGGTGTGATGTGTGATAGGAAGGTATCAGCAAGAATGAAAGGAAAAGTGTACAAGACGGTGTTGAGGTTAGTGATGTTGTATAGTTTAGAAACAGTGGCCCTGGGGAAAAGACAGGAGGCAGAGCTGGAGGTAGCAGAGATGAAAATGTTGAGGTTCTCTTTGGGACTAACCAGGAAGGATAGGATCAGGAATGAACACATCAGAGGGACAGCACATGTAAGACGTTTTGGAGACAAAATCAGAGAGGCTAGATTGAGATGGTTTGGACATGTACAGAGCAGGGATAGTGAATATATTGGTAGGAGGATGCTGAGGTTGGAACTATCAGGCAGAAGGCCTAGAGGAAGACCAAAGAGAAGATTCATGGATGTGGTGAAGGAGGACATGAAGGTAGTTGGTGTAAGTGTAAGAGAAGAAGATTCAGAGGATAGGGTGAGATGGAGGCAGATGATTTGCTGTGGCGACCCCTGAAGGGAAAAGCCAAAAGGAAAAGAAGAAGTTTAAATTAAATTATTGTCACTTTAAAAAAAGTTTTTGAGCTTTTCGAACCTTCTTATTTCTACATGTGAAGTGGATTCCCTCTCTGAGGCTGCAACCTTACACTGCCATGTATTTACAGTCGCCCAAAATCATGCAGGCTTAAAAGGGAGGAGTCGGGAACAAAATTTCAGTTGGTTGCAGTCCGGAACCTCACTATGAGATACTGCTAAATCTTACACTCTGTGCCCTTCAAACAAATTAATTTGTCTAATATCTTTAAAGAGTCTATCATGTATCTCACTCATACATTGTTATTAATTAATTAAATGATTTAAATACACTGATTCCGATTAATTAATTTCACATGACCTTCATTTTATGTATTTAAAATATTTATGGATCACCAGGATGAAGAAATCGTTCTACTTGTTCTATATAGTAATGAATTTACTTTTAAATATCTCCTGCTCAGGTGGACCAGTTGGGAAGGTTTACCCAGGAGATGAACTTTTGGAAATTGAAGGACAGAGTTTAAAGAGTTTAAGACGGCTAGAGGTCTGGCACCTGATTAAGAGATTGCCCCCTGGTCCTGTGGCGGTGTTACTGCAACGTTCCCACCACCGATGCTGACAACTGTTGCTTCTGAAACCACTTCAAATATAGACTGGGCTGTATACAGAGTTAGGAGTGCACAGCTATGCCTCCATATCAGAATAGCACACAGTCGTATTTAGATTTCAGAATTTTCAGATAGAGGTTGAGAATGATCATGAAAAACAAATGCATGTCTCAATTATTCACAATTCTGTAAATATTCTGTGAACTATAAATGATTTTTTGTTGCAGGATATCCTATGACTAGTTGTATTATAACCCGTATTGTAGGCTGATGTCTATTGTAACAGTATACAATATTTTAGGCAAAAAATGTTTGCACTAATCGAAATACACTCCAAAAGATGCTCAATTACAGGAAATTTCAACAGGCTGAATGGTGAGCTCATGAGATCAAGTGATGCATCTGCATGGGAGAAGTGTATATGTGAATAACTGTGTGTGTTAGTATTGACACAATGTTCAGCTATATTAAATTGCTACATAGCACCATAGCACATAGCTCATGTATATATATATATATATATATATATATATATATATATATATATATATATATATATATATATATATATATAGAGAAGAAAGATATTTAAAAATATATAAATTATTTAGGATCTTGGTCATTTCCTTTAATATAGATTTTTTTTTTCAAGGTTGTTTTTTTTACCCTAATTTGGTCATATCCAATTCCCACCCATGAAGTATTGCCTCTCTATCACATATGACTATGACCAGCAAGAGAAAAAGGTATAAGCATGCGCATGCTCCCTCCATTGAACACGATGGTGCCACCTGCCTCTTTGAGCAAACAGAAGCGGCTTAACACACTCAAAGGGAAAGCACTACACAGCTTCGTAGTTATGCACCACTCAAGATACCATTGGTCATAATTTTGTCAGACAGTTTTGGATTGATTGCTGATCTTTTATTTAATCCGATTGTTGGATTCAATGCATTATTCCTTTTTTTATATACAAGACAATTATGGCACCCTTCCAGAGGAAAACAGAGGAATTCTAGTTCTATGCAGCCATTTGAAGGAGTAGAGATCCGCTGTTTTTTTTAAATCAAATTTATGTTTACGTTTTTTCCTGAAAACACGAATTTTGATATGTGGATACATGTTGTGTAAACATTATTATTTGTAATGTATAAAAAGTATGCACAGTTTACATAAATGTGAATATACATTTGAATGGTTGTTTTTCTTTGTATATGCTCTATGATAGATTAGCAACCTGCCCAGGATGAACCATACATTTTGCACTAAGTTAGCTGTGATTAGCTCCAGGTTCCCATGCAGCCCTCTTGTATAATCCTTTATCTATGTTACGCAAAGTGATATCTGTCTGACAGTTCATTCTGATCTCATGAAGCAAATTAATAAATAACTACAGTGCAGGGGCAGTGGTGGCCTGATTGTAAAAGATGCTGGATCACTGATCCTAAGGTTGGGGGTTCAAGCCCTACTCTCAACGGGTTGTCACTGTCCCCCCAACTGCAGCTAACTGGGTTATCAAAGGCCGACCATGTCTCTTACTGTCTATGGTAGAGTCATTGCTGACTTTCGACAAAAGTAGGCTACATAGCCGTCAGTGTGTTTCTGGCCAGCGATGGCCCGGCGGGCTGTCCAGGATGTATTCTGCCCTCGCCTGGAATTGGCTGGAATTGGCGCCAGCCTCCATACAACCCTAATTAGGATTAATTATTAATTAATGAATGTACTAGAAGATGCAGAGGATAGGGAGAGATGGAGGCAGATCATTTGCTGTGGTGACCCCTGAAGGGACCAGCCGAAAGGAAAAGAAGAAGACTGTATTACACTTCAGTATTCTCTAAAATGCTTTATGCAAATTTGACAATACTGGTCATTATAATATATGGAACTTATTGGTTATCAGTATATATTAGTTATACAGTGCTGTAGTATGCAATAGCCATACAGTATTTCAGTAATATTAAGTTGCTGGTGAGTCAATAATTGCATTCTTTAACTGGAGCTACAGTGCTTTGCATGCACCCCCTGGAAAGTTTCCATATTTTGTGTTCAACTACATATATTGAGATTTTAACCATTTGACTTATCAAAGCTGTTTGACATTTAAATGTGCTTTAAAAATAAATTTAATTGAGACACACAAGTAACTTAAATAAAAAAGTCATAGATAGTATTTTTGGTTCTGGTAAAAGTTTCTTCTAGATTAGATGGACATCCCTGAATGAATACCATTGATGAACGACAGTTTTCAAGTCATGCTACAGCTTCTCAGAGGTCTGGAGCATTCTAATTCAGTTCCATCTTTTGTTTTTTGGACCACTCCACTGTAGCTTTGGTATTTTGTTTGATTTTCCTGTTTGAAGGTGAACCTGTGTCCATGTTTAAAGTCTCTGGAAAATGTTTTCTGTACAGATTGTCCTTTATTTAGCTCAATTTATATTTTCCTCAACCCTATATATATATATATATATATATATATATATATATATATATATATATATATATATAATCCTGTCATAAACACACAATCAGGACAATCCTTGTCCATTGACAGTGCATAGCCTCACTAGTTCAAGTTATCCCCATATTGTTCATAAGTTATCCCCATTAGCCTAACTGGCTGTTCTAAATGTGAGTGTGCATGTGAATGATTGTATTTGTTGGCCCTGTGTGATGATTTAGTGAGCTGATCAGAGTGTAACCCACCTTTCAACAATCATTTGCTCTTTTTTCTACTTTACACCATGAATAATCAGGAAAAGAGTTTATTATCTTATCAGTCTCTTAGTGTCAGTATGCCGTTATTAATTATGCAACATTTATCATAACAGTGGAGTTCAAAGTGTACTGAAAAGTAAAGGACATTCAGTGATAAAATGTAAGTAGCCTACAGTACATATCAGACGAGTATCAGCAGAAACAGTTGGTGACATACCGAACATCCAGGTGAGCAACATGCAGAAAATAAGGATGAGGATGAAGATACACAACTCCTTAGTAAGACAGTGTCTAGGAGAGATCATTGGCACCTTTGTTCTTTTGGTAAGTTTTAGCTCCATGGTGTTTATTTATTTGTGATAAAATGGGTAACCCTGATGCTAAATATTAGGTATTATAATTACTAGTTGTAGAATTCATAAAATTACACACATTTATGATAAATGTATTTCGCAGTATACACCTACCAAAAAGACTTTTATTTTGTGAATCAATGTTAACTTCTCTTATATCACCCAAAACTATAAAATCACAATTCTTAAATACATTTATTAAACACAATATGTATCACATTATATAGATTTTATTTAATGTTTACAAATTTTTTGTTTAAAAAAAATTGAATGAATGGCAATAGAGGGAGGATAAATGTTAATAGTGAGCCAATAGGTTCTGTTTTCATAGTTTTCATGGCAGTTATTTGAAAACTAAATCTCAGAGTGATGATATCATCAAGGCCAAAGATAACATTTACAATATAGCTGCTTTCAAGTAATTTATTGACAGATTTTTTATTGGAGAAAAGCACAGTGAAAAACTATATATACACCAGGATTAATATATTAAAACACCTGAAATACTATGTATGTTTATGTCTCAATTCATACTCCTCCATGTTAACTCGGGTAATCATGGAGTGATTACTGTATGCTTAGATTCAGTTTTCAGATAACCCCCCATAAAATCCTTTAAAAAGCAGCCTTGGTCAAAGATCTTGTACACAGACGGATTTTAAAGCTGAATTTTGATTGAGATCAATTTTCAACAAGTATTGTCTTTTTGTAATTCCAGGGAAAACTCCCAACACCCAAAATGGTTATACCTTTCTAAGATATCAAATGTTGCTTCAGATTTTTAGCAGCGATGTATTAAGATGTGGCATGCATTCTAATCACTGAGAACTCAAGATTTTTCATTATACATTATGGTTTATTCTAAAAACATTACATCTTCGCAGTTAAATATTTGACAGGACACTGTTTCCTTGGGAAATCAGCCAGCATCTCTTTGTCAAATCCAGTGAAAAATAAAGCAGTTCCTGAATACAAGGCATTGTATAGGCATCAGATTTTGACACTGAATTGACTCTTCTATAATTGAAGCAGAACCACACCGACCCATCAGATATGGGTACCCAGATCATAAGGCTGCTCTATTAGCTTTCCGACTCGTAGATTACTTCCATGTTTTGCATAGCCTGGAGTTATCCCAACCTATATTTTTACAACAGCCATACCTCGAGGAGTCTCAGTGTATTATGTGAAGTCAGTGTCACCCAACAGCTTTGCAAATTCTCTCTGAGCCGAGATAACATGTGTTCTCTGCAATGGCACATGATAGTTTTCACAGGGAACTGATGTCAATTTGGTCAGATTTTAGTAATCTAAAGTCTCAGCGCTGCCATTTACAGAACAACTATTCCCAAAGACACAGGAACCTGCTACTGTATGTCCAGAGTTTCAGACAATTAAGGTAGTACGTCTCAAGTAAATCACCCCTGTTGTTTGGCTTTACCTCATGATCAATTTGTGCTACTCATTGTGTGACCTCAAACACCCTGACCACTTTGTGGGTAAATTCAAGCTTGCAAAGGACAGTAAAATAAACACTTTATCTCCCAGTGTAAACTTGTTTAACCAAGTTTTTCTTTCATGTAAAGAACTTATTGAATTAAATTTTTGAGTTGATGAAGTAAATTTAAAGGCAGAAATTCCCTTGGAGGCCTGTGTGACCTTGAACTGTGATAAAACAAAATTTTGAGGGCAGTGGTGGTCTGGTGGTAAAAGGGCGCTGGATCACTGATCTTAAGGTTGGGGATTTAAGTCCCACTCTTCACGGGTTATCACTGTCCCCCCAGTGCAGCTAACTGGGTTATCAAAGGCTGGCCATGTCTCTCACTGTCTGTGGTGTGAGGCATGTAAAAGAACTATTGCTGACTTTCACAAGAGTTGACTGCAAAGCCGTCAGCATGTTTCTGCCCTGTGATGGCCTGGCGAGCTGTCCAGGGTGTACTCTGCCCTCACCCAGAGTTGGCTGGGATGGGCGCCAGCCTCCCCACAACCCTAATTATGATTAAGCGGTTACAGAAAAGGAATGATGATGATGAAAAAACTTTTGAATCATGGTTTTAAGTAGCTGATGAACCCACTCAGCCAGCCTATTCATCTGAGAATCATTATAACCCTCAATAATTTGTAGAGCTTGTGCCATGTGTGTGACATAAATCTGTTCCACTAATCCATGAAGATCTTCGTAGGAACCTACATGAGGAGAAAGCACGATGTTCTTCTGGGTATCATGTTGCAAAATCCACTAAGACTAATGCAAAACAATATTTACATGGAGAAAAATCCTTTGCTGCATGGAAAACCTTCTGCCTGTGGCTGATTAGGACCGGCAATTGGGTTGTTATTTCCTGTGTTTGAATGTCCTGCATCTGAGTGCAACATTAAATTGACATTTATCACTTTCATTATGATTTATTTTCGCTTAGTCAAAAGTCCTGCAGAGAAGAGACAGGAGAAGCCCTCGTTTTTTTTTGTGTGTCCCTCTTACACAAACATCATCTGACAAAGATATGCCTGCCTACTTAATAGTGCAAGAATGGAACCTGCTATTGCTTAAGCTACCAAAAATGTAACCATCATGGGCTCCACTGTGTTACGATGTCAGGTCAGGCCCTGGTCCTTCTCAAAAAATTAGCATATTGTGATAAAGTTCATTATTTTCTGTAATGTATTGATAAAAATTCAACTTTCATATATTTTAGATTCATTGCACACCAACTGAAATATTTCAGGTATTTTATTGTTTTAATACTGATGATTTTGGCACACAGCTCATGAAAACCCAAAATCAATGTCTCAAAAAATTAGCATATCATGAAAAGGTACTCTATAAAGGAGCTATTAAACGAATCATCTGAATCAACCAATTAAGTCTAAACGCCTGCAAAAGATTCCTGAGGCTTTTAAAAACTCCCAGCCTGGTTCATTACTCAAAACCGCAATCATGGGTAAGACTGCCGACCTGACTGCTGTCCAGAAGGCCATCATTGACACCCTCAAGCAAGAGGGTAAGACACAGAAAGAAATCTCTGAGCGAATAGGCTGTTCCCAGAGTGCTGTATCAAGGCACCTCAGTGGGACGTCTGTGGGAAGGAAAAAGTGTGGCAGAAAATGCTGCACAACCAGAAGAGGTGACCGGACCCTGAGGAAGATTGTGGAGAAGGGCCGATTCCAGACCTTGGGGGACCTGTGGAAGCAGTGGACTGAGTCTGGAGTACAAACATTCAGAGCCACCGTGCACAGGCGTGTGCAGGAAATGGGCTACAGGTGCCGCATTCCCCAGGTCAAACCACTTTTGAACCAGAAACAGCGACAAAAGAAAGTACTTTTTTCGGATGAAAGCAACTTTTGCATGTCATTCGGAAATCAAGGTGCCAGAGTCTGGAGGAAGACTGGGGAGAAGGAAATGCCAAAATGCCTGAAGTAAAGTGTCAAGTACCCACAGTCAGTAATGGTCTGGGGTGCCATGTCAGCTGCTGGTGTTGGTCCACTGTGTTTTATCAAGGGCAGGGTCAATGCAGCTAGCTATCAGGAGATTTTGGAGCACTTCATGCTTCCATCTGCTGAAAAGCTTTATGGAGATGAAGATTTCATTGTTCAGCACGACCTGGCACCTGCTCACAGTGCCAAAACCACTGCTAAATGGTTTACTGACCATGGTATTACTGTGCTCAATTGGCCTGACAACTCTCCTGACCTGAACCCCATAGAGAATCTGTGAGATATTGTGAAGAGAAAGTTGAGAGACACCAGACCCAACACTGTGGATGAGCTTAAGGCCGCTATTGAAGCATCCTGGGCCTCCATAATACCTCAGCAGTGCCACAGGCTGAATGACTCCATGCCACATCGCATTGAAGCAGTCATTTCTGCAAAAGGATTCCCGACCAAGTACTGAGTGCATAACTGAACATAATTATTTGACGATTGACTTTTTTTGTATTAAAAACACTTTTTTTATTGGTCGGATGAAATATGCTAATTTTTTGAGAGAGGGATTTTTGGTTTTTCTTTACTTTTTTTGCAAAAATTATCAGTATTAAAACAATAAAAGGCTTGAACTACTTCAGTTGTGTGTAATGAATCTAAAATATATGAAAGTCTAATGTTTATCAGTACATTACAGAAAATAATGAACTTTATCACAATATGCTAATTTTTTTAGAAGGACCAGCATTTGTCAATATGGGTGATGAGACCAATTTTGTGCTTGCTTCGGATTGCTCTCTCTCTCTCTCTCTCTCTCTCTCACACACACACACACACACACACCCATACTCTCTCTCTCTCTCTCTCTCTCTCTCTCTCTCTCTCTCTCTCTCTCTCTCGTGATCACAAGTTTAGAAGCTGTTCAGGCAAAAAACAAATTAACAAAACAACTCTGAATAAACTTATGAACTAACTAAGACTAACACTAACACACATGCGCGCACGCACACACACACACACACACACACACGCACACGCATGCGCACAACTCCTTCCCTCACTCCTTAGCTAGCCCAAAAGCAATAGAAAATATACTAAATATAAGTAGCACCGACTACCCACTAACCATAGACTCCTATGCACCAGTAGGGAATTTACAAGTCAGTGTTTGCAAGACTGTATATACATTTAACATTCAGATCCAAAGGGGACACAACAAAAGTGAAGTCAGCACCAGACACAAGGTTATACACAAAGTTAGGCAGTATAGAAGTAAACAGTACACACAGCAAAGCAGGACAAAGCAAAGACAATTAGTGCCGAGAGCTGTGAATTGCTGCTGTTAAATATAATAGTCGAAAGTCAGATCCACAAAGCTTGTGTATCATCCTCTAACAGAAGTGGACACAGAACTCATTGCAGAGAGCTAGGTCTAATGATGAGAGAAAACACCCATCTCACCACCAACACAGATACAAAACACAGAGAATAAGTAGAAGTACAAACAGGGATATGTCTGTTCTTAGAATTTATTTTCCTCAAATATTTGCCTATACAGTACTGTATTTATCACCATCTTTCAATCCATTAATTTTATACCAGTTTCTCAGGCCCTGCCAGTAAAAAAATATCTGCACAGCGTGATACTGCCACCACCATGCTTTACTGTGGCAATGATAGCCTTGAGGGGTGAGAGATGTTGGGTTTGTGTAAGACATAGTGTTTACCCTGATGGCCAAAAGGTTTAATTTGGTCTCATCTCAGCTTATGGCCTTCTTCCATGTGTCTGGGGAGTTTTCCCACATGCTGAACTCCACTGTTTTCAGTTTTTTGGAAGCAATGACTTTGGGGCCTTTCAGCTTATTAACTGAGATCATGTGATACTTTTATTGCACATAGATGGACCTCAGTTAACCAATTATGTGACTTCTGAAGGTAACTGGTATAGTTAGGGGATTCATAGAAAAAAAAGAGTGAATGCATGTGCACCCATGACTTTTAAAGGTGTTTTTTTCCACTTTCATTTTTAGAGTTTTTCTCACTTTAGCAATCTGACATAATTATTATTATTATTATTATTATTATTATTATTATTATTATTATTCATTTGTTCATTTATTTATTTTACATAAACGCAGGATCGCTGATCATAAGGTTGGGGGTTCGAGTCCCCACATGGTTGCCACTGTCCCCCCAGTGCAGCTAACTGGGTTATCAAAGGCGGGCCTTGTCCCTCACTGTCTATGGTGAGAGGCATGTAAGAGAACCATTGCTGACTTTCGTAAAGAGTACGCTTCAAAGCCATCAGCGTGTTTCTGTCCCTTGCTAAAAGGGTTGTGACAGGAAGGGCATCCAACGTAAAAACCTATGCCAAATCAAATGTGCGAATCAGATGATTCGCTGTGGCAACCACTGAGAAAAGGGAAAAGCCGAAAGGAGAAGAAGAAGAAGAAGAAGAAGAGGAAGAAAATCCAAGAAAATAAATCAATTTAGATTAGTGGTAATAAGGCAAAAAGGGGAAAATGGTAAGGGGGTAAATACCTTCAGCTCATGCTTATATCAATCATCAGAATAGAGATGGTCTCTGCATGGTCTTTTGGCAGGAATATTGGGAATAGATGAACTGTGAGTATTTCAGTAACTGCTATTGTTTAACATTTCATTATAAAGTTTACAACCAGACTTCTCCTTGCCTTTAATGATCTTGCCCTTGAGCCCATAGTGAGTTAAATAAAATGACTTCTCTTTCATCATCCATTTTTCATTAACATTCTCCCTTTTGGTTTTTGCTAAAAGCTTTTTGGCTGTTCTGCAGCAGCTCAGGTGAAGACAGGCAATGAGCTGAAGGGACAATATTTGTCAACCAACCTAAGCTTTTCTGTGGGGGTCATGTCCGCCATGTATCTCTGCATGGGAGTGTCAGGTGAGAATAATAAAAAAAATCCACAGGATTACAGTCTTGTAAGATTAAAGGTGTCCCTTCATTATAGAAACCGGATTCCAAAAAAGTTGGGACACTAAACAAATTGTGAATAAAAACTGAATGCAATGATGTGGAAGTGCCAAATTTCAATATGTTATTCTAAATAGAACATAGATGACAGGTCAAAAATTTAAACTGAGAAAATGTATCATTTTAAAGGGAAAATACAGTGGTATGAAAAAGTATCTGAACCTTTCGGAATTTCTCACATTTCTGCATAAAATCACCATCAAATGTGATCTGATCTTTGTCAAAATCACACAGATGAAAAAACAGTGTCTGCTTTAACTAAAACCAACCAAACATTTATAGGTTTTTCATATTTTAATGAGGATAGCATGCAAACAATGACATAAGGGGGAGGAATAAGTAACTGAACCCTCTGCCTAAGGAGACTTAAAGAGCAATTGAAACCAATTTTTACCAGACAATTTAAGTCAGGTGTGTGTCCAATCACTGATGAGTGGCTTAAAGCTGCCCTGCCCACTATAAAACACACACCTGGTAAGAATTGTCTTGATGAGAAGCATTGGCTGATGTACACCATGGCTCGCTCAAAAGAGCCGTCTGAAGACCTGCGATCAAGAATTGTTGATTTGTATAAAGCTGGGAAAGGATACAAAACCATCTCTAAAAGTCTGGATGTTCATCAATCGACAGTCGGAGAAGTTGTCTACAAATGGAGAGAGTTTGGCACTGTTGCTTCTCTCCCAAGGAGTGACCACTGTCCTAATAATATATACACAGTAATGGGGAAAAAAGCACTGTGAATAGACTATAACATGGTAAATCTAATAACATGGTATAACATAATAAAATGGGTGCTGTATTACTGATCTCAAGGTCCGGGGAATAAGCCCCACCACTATCAGCAGGTTGTCATTGCTGTCCCCCTAGTACAGCTAAGTGGGTTATCAAAGGCTGGTCATGTCCCTCTGTCAGTTGTGGGAGGAATGTAAAAGAACCATTGCTGACTTTCCTGCATAGCCGTCAGTGTGTTTCTGCCCCATGATGGACTGACGAGCTGCCCAGGGTGTACTATGCCCTTACCCAGAGTTGACTTAGACAGGCACCAGCCTTACTGCGACTCTAATTAGCGGAAATAATTGGTTCAGAAAATTAATGAATGAATGTTGGATTATTTCCTGGTTTAATGAATTCTTAATGGTCTATAACAGTGGCTTCCACATTATATTTATATCGTTTACTCTTTTCCCACCCTTCCACATTTAGGTGCTCATCTGAACCCTGCAGTCTCTCTGAGCTTCTGTATGTTGGGTGATCTTCCCTGGCAGAGCCTTCTGCCTTACTCTCTGTCTCAGGTGCTGGGGGCCTTCCTTGCCTCTGCAGTCGTCTACACCATGCACTACGGTGAGTCCACAGGCACAACTGCAAGCAACTATAAGTTTTCAAATGTAAATTAAATGTCTTAAGAGGATTGACCCCAAACTGACTGATTTACCAGTACTACACAGGTAACACTTCTTTTTGATATTCGCAATGCTTAGTTTGTGTCAGAGAGAATGTGTAATTTATGTTTGTGTATGCTTTACTATAGATGCTATAATTAATTACAGTGGTGGTGTGCTGACTGTGTATGGTCCTAATGAAACTGCATCTATCTTTGCCACCTACCCCACACCAGGAACGTCCCTACAGACTAACATTTTTGACCAGGTCAGTACAAAAAGTTGAATTATGTCATAAAAATCAGACCAGTTGATCGCATAGTTTCATATTCTCAGTCAGTATACTATAGCGATGTCAATCTTCAACACTACATAAATAAAAAGTTTATGAATAAGGTGGTTTTGAGATACACTTAAACACTTTTGAAGGAATAGATTGTTAGGTAATCACACACTAGGCTTATTTTACCATATGAGCCTAAAGCCATATTTAATGTCTGCAATGACCAGGCGAGATGTCCAGCATGTACTCTGGCTGAGATGAGACCCAGTCTCCCTGCAACCCTTAATAGGATCAAGAGATTCAGAAATTGAATGAACTTCTAATGCTTTTGAGCAGAAAATAAAAACTCTTAAGAATAATTGAAGAGATTGGTGCACATGAGGCCATGCGTAATGGAAATGTTATTTTTCTGTCTAACGTGTACATTTTATTCCTCGTTATTTCCATTTTTGATTTCTGTAGGACTATCACGTTAGTCAGCTAAAAGCACAAATCATATTTGTAGAGATTCTATAGATACTTTGAATTGCTATGGCGAAATCTAAGAAGGAAATTATAAGTGACAGGAAAAGACCTGTTTATTCAAAATAAATTAAATCTGATGATATGAGGGCAAGACAAAAAAAAAAGTTTTCGACAAAAAGGACCTAACCACTTACATAAAGTGTTAATCACAGTAAACAAAAAGAAATACTTGTGCAATTACTGTACTTACATGGCGAGACTACATATAACATCAAAGCTAGTGTATGCTAGCTACTGCATTATAAGGTTATGGTCAAATTTTGTAAAAATTTTTGCAAGCAAATTACACGGGGGCAGTGGTAGGGTGCTGGATTACTGATCCCAAAGTTGGGAGTTCAAGCCCCACTATCAACAGGTTGTTACTGCCCCCCCCAGCCCAGCTAATTGGATTATCAAGGGTGGGCCATGTCTCTTTATGCCTTTGGTGGGAGAAATGTAAAATAACAATGAATGACTTTCATCAAAAGTAGGCTGCAAAGCCATCAGCACGTTTCTGCCCTGCAAAAAATGGCCTGGCGAGTTGTCCAGGGTGTACTTTGCCCTTGCCCAGAGTCAGCTTTTCCTTTCAGCTGCTCCCTTCAAGGGTTGCCACAACAAATCATCTGCCTCAATCTCACCCTCTCCTCTGCATCTTCTTCTCTTACGCCAATGTCCTACTTCATCACATCCATAAATCTCCTCTTTGGTCTTCCTCTAAGCCTTCTGCCTGGTAGTTCTAACCTCAGCATCCTACTGACAATGAATTCACTGTCCCTCTTCTGTACATGTTCAAACCATCTCAATCTAGCCTCTGAGTTTGTCCTCCTGAGGCGTGCGATGGTGGTTTAGAATCTTTCTGAGGCCAAACGATAATCACTCTGCAGGTCCTCACCGAACTCCTCCCACACCCGTGATTTTGCATCTGTGACAGCTTCGCCTGCAGCACATTTGGTCTGCCGGTACCTGTCTGCTGCCTCGGGAGTCCCACAGGCCAATAAGATTTGATAGGCATCCTTTTTCAGCTTGATGGCCCCCATCACCACAGGTGTCCACTATTGGGTTCAGGGGTTACTGCCACAACAACACCAACGACCTTCCGGCCACAGCTATGGGCTGCTGCCTCAGCAATGGAGGCACGAAACATGGCCCATTCGGATAAAATGTCACCTCCTCTGGGACGTGGTTGTAGCTGTGCCGGAGGTGAAAGTTAAAGGCCTCTCGGACAGGAGACTCCGCCTAATGTTCCCAGCAGACCCTGCCATCGAAGCCAGCTCATCACCAGGTGGTGATCGGTTGACAGCTTAGTGCCCCTCTTCACTCGAGTGTCCAGAACATGCGGCCGCAAGTCCGGTGACACAACTACAAAGTCGATCATCAAACTGCGACCTAGGGTGTCCTGGTGCCAAGTGCACCTATAGGGACTCTTGTGTTCGAACATGGTGTTTGCGATAGAAAAACTGAAGTCCAACAATGAAATACCATTCGGGTTCAGACTGGATAGGCCTCCCTACCGATCACACCCTTCCAGGTCACACTATTGTTGCCCACATGGGCGTTGAAATCTACCAAAATAACGAACGAGTCTCCCCAGGGTGAGTTTTCCAACACAGCCCTAAAGACTCCAAGAAGGGGAGGTACTCTGAACTGAACCTGAAGGCAGAGGGAAGCTACCCTGTCATCAACCGGGGAGACAAAGACCCACACTGGATTGCCGCCTCTCCTCATGAGCAATTCCAGAATGGATTAAGGTCCAGCCTCTCTTGAGATGGGTGGTTCCAGAGACCAAGCTATGTGTTGAGGTGAACCCGACTATGTCTAGTCAGTATCTCTCCACCTTACGCACAAGCTCAGGCTCCTTCCCCAGCAGAGAGGTGACATTCCATTTCATAGAGTCAGTAACCGAGGATCAGTCCCACAGAACCCATGCCTTCGTCTGCCACCCAACTCACATTGCACCCGATCCCTATAGCCCCTCCCACAGGTGGTGGGTCCATGGGAGGGCGGACCCATGTCTCCTTTTCTGGCTGGGCCTGGCCAGACTCCATGGGCAGAAGCCTGACCACCAGGTGCTCGCCTTTGAGCCCCTCCCCCAGGCCTGGCTCCATGGGGGACCCCTGTGAGTCATGACCCTCCTCCCCAAGGGAAACTGTGTCCTTTTCTTTTTATTTAGCATAGAGGTCTTCTGAACTGCACTTCGTCTGGACCTTCACCCAAGACCTGTTTGCCTTGGGTGACCCTAACAGGGACATTATGCCCCTGACAACATAGCTCCTAGGATCATTAGGTCATGCAAACCCCTCCACCACAATAAGGTGGCGATTCAAGGAGGTGGCATAATAAGCAATTTCACACAATTATTTTTCATGTTTTATATTTGAAATAAAACATTATAATTTAATTAGTCAGTGTACTCCTTAAATGTGTGTGTGTGTGTGTCACAACTACAATCAGCTGAAACAGATCTTCCACAATCTGTTCAACAGTTACTAAATGTATAATCTAATTACTACTGAATCATTCATTCCTTTGAAACAGTTTAATCCCACTGAGGTGGCGGGAAAAACTGGAGCATATCTCACCCAACACTGGTTACACCCCAAACATCTCACCAGTCCATCTCAAGGAAACAAACACACTCACATCTATGGACAATTTCAAACAGGCAAGTAGCCTAATGTGCATGTGTTCAGACTGTGGGAGGAAACCGGCATAACTGGAAGAAAACCATGCAAGCACAGGGAAAACCTGCAAACCAAGGAAACCCTGGGACTCGAACCAAGGACTTTCTTACTGTGAAATGGACATGCTAACAATTATGCCACTTGTACCGTCTCCATTAGAATCAGTTGCATGAATACTCAACTCTGTCGTATTTTGGCTGCAGGACTCAGTCCAAGACATTATCTGATCTAAAATATTCTTTCCTCTGCATAATGTCATGGACAGGTTGTCGGCACTGCTACACTGTTGCTGTGTATCCTGCCATTAAGTGATAAAAAGAACAGACCCGCTCCTGATGCCTTGCTCCCACCCATTGTTGCAGCGGTTGTTTTGGGAATAGGCATGGCTATGTCCTCTAACTGTGGTGGAGCCATAAATCCAGCAAGGGATCTTGGGCCTCGGCTCTTCACTTTCACAGCGGGCTGGGGTACAGAAGTCTTCACGTAAGTTTGAAATGGAAAGACACTCACATTCCAATCTCTGTTTGGTAGTGGAACCTGTCGTCAAGGCAGTGTTTGATTTACTAAGCTTTATGTCTCTTCAACCCATTTAGGTGCTATGATTACTTCTTCTGTGTCCCACTGGTGGCTCCTCTGTTTGGGGCTTTGCTGGGCTGCTTTCTCTACAAAGTCTTCATTCAGTGGCACCTCCCTGATCCTGATCCAGAAACAGTGGAAAATCAATCTCAGGACACAGAAATTCACTTAAAAGCAGTTGCTCTGTAGTGAAAAATGTAAACAGTGGCAGCAAACATTTCTTGTTTAGCTTTCAGTTTCCTGTTATCAGAGTCAGAATATGTTATTGATCCCGGAGGAAATTGTGTATCTTTTGTCATTTTAGAACAGATGGAGGATGGTATAATCAATTGTAGGAAATTTCACATGAACAAACACACATGCAGGCATTTGTTTATGGCCAGCTAAAAAATACCCACAGTCCTTGGATCAGTGACGAAACACTTGGGGGAAGCGGGCACTTAAAGTCTCAATTTTTTTATCAAAAGCTGTGCAAGCAAACCCTGAAGTTTAAAAGTCTCTACGAAAAGATAAGCTTAACAATATCAAAGGGCAATGCAAATTACCAACTCATCCTGTGATTGCTACCAAGCCATCAGAAACGTCACAAAATTTTACACTTAGGCCGAAGGACCAATAAGGACAACTGCTCTCTGATGAGAATGATATTTAAAACGAGATGGAAACAATATTACCAGCAGCTGTAAAAACACAATGAGGACACGTTTCAAATTCTAAATGATAAATGATAAATGATAAATTATAGCTTTTTAACTTCTTCATAAATTATGTAATTCAGATTTTGACCAGTAGGGGGAGAACATCAACCAGTCACGATAATGTTTAGTGTCGACCGAAAAGATATTTTCGCGGTAATTTCACTTATACCATTATCTCTATGAATAAGATAATATATCATGTACTGTATTATTATATATCTCGAATATACTTAACCACAAAAATAACAACAACAACAATAATAGTAATAATTATTAATAACAATATTTTTTGCTATTAGGAGTAACAGCAACAGCAATCATAATACAGTAGTAGCTATTGCTGAATATTAATGGAAATGTGATTTTAATAATAAATTATTTTTATTTTTTTATAAGGATTTATTATAGGCAATAATAATTATAATAACAATGATAATAATAAAAGGCAGCACAAAATTACATTTCCAGACATAGCTCAGGAAAGTGCTATTGAAATACATTAAATAGTTGAGATCTGTTAAGTTACTGATTAATTTATTCACTTGTAAAAAAAAAAAAAACCTGAAAAATAAATAATTTTACGTATTTTCTGATTTAGTTTTATACTTAAATAATTAGGATTGGATCTGTGGGGGTGGGGAGTTAGAGAGTGAAGCCACGCCCTGCCATGCAGCATTCATTCACTGTGCGCGAGTCAAGCGTCACTCTGAAGTAGCGCGTGTGTTTCTCACCTGCAGCTCGCGATGCTCGAATAACAGTGCGAGAGAAGTAACAACGGGTTACAGTCAGGTTTGAACTCAGAGGGAAAAGCGTTGAAGTAACAGCATGGAGCTCTGACAGAAATAAGAACGTCCTGAAAACCCCAGTGTCTTCTCGAGAGAGAGAGAGAGAAAGAAAGAGAGGACCTGACAAGGTAAATGATGCATAAAAAAATACTGTATTAACTTTTAAAAGAAATATTTAAAAAAGTTCCGACCGCGTTGTTAATTACCTTCCATCCGTTTGCCGAGCCGTTTCATCGCACTGTAGTGTAGTATAGACTCTATGGGCCCCGCCCACGAGGGGTGGGGGGAGTTGGGGGTATCTTTGCCCACTCTGGGCGAAGGCGGATACACCCTGAACAGCTCACCAGTCCAACGCAGGGCCGCTCTCCCCTTGGATGAATTTGGAACAGCCAGTTAATGTGCATGACTTTGGACTGTGGGAGGAAACTGGAGTACCCAGAGGAAACCACACAAGCATGGGCAGAACATAAAAACGCTACAGGACGTTGGACTCGAACTCAGGACCTTCTTACTGTGAGGAAGGCATGCTAATCACTATGCCCCCCAGTATTAATTTCCCCAGTATTTATTTCGTCCGAAGGAATTCGTTTAATATAATTTAATATAGTGCTTTGGCTCCTGCACTTGCTTGCTCCCTCACTAATCTAACTGCTAAGCGGCTCTAATGCTCGCTTATTCATCTTGGAAAGATTTTTCTGAGGGTGAATGCACAGCTTGAGAAAAGTGGCTCTCTTAGGGCCCAACTATATGTGTACACACACACACACACACACACACACACACATACATGCACATATATTTATATATAAGTGTTTCCAACACAGGCCTTTTATGGTTTATTTAATATGAGTGAAAGTGGGCAAATCTGCACTGCTGTCTTTGACCCTCCAAGGCTCTCGTCTAACACCCTGGCACAACCCTTATAACATAGACTACCTGCACACTTCTTTTATCTGTGTTTATGCTCTTTGAGCCAAACCGCCAATCGTGCGGCAGCAGCTCAGTGCATTATGCATCTTGAGGATTGAGATGGTTTGGACATGTACAGGGGAGGGATAGTGAGTATATTGGCAGTAGGATGCTGAGGTTGGAACTACCAGGCAGAAGGCCTCGAGGAAGAACAAAGAGACGATTCATGGACGTGGTGAAGGAGGACATGAAGGCAGTCGGTGTAAGAGAAGAAGATGCAGAGGATAGGGTGAGATGGAGGCAGATGATTCGCTGTGGCAACCCCTGAAGGTAAAAGCCGAAAGGAAAAGAAGAAGAAGAAGAAGGATGGCGTTCACAAACTTCAGTTATTGTAAACATTAGAAAGGGAAAATGGGTGTACCTTGGTGACTTTGACCAAATCTGCTGCTTGATCTTCTCAGACCATTGTGATCAAATGTCTGTAGACATGCTGCTAACTGGATGTTTTTTGTTTTTGCACACCATTCTATGTATAATTTGGTGTGTGAAAATCCCAGGAGATCAACAGTTTCCCAGAAACACTCAAACCTGGTGTTTACCAACAACTGTGTTACAGTTATTATTCAACTTGAATGAATAAGCAGATGTAAAGATGTTCCTATTAAAATTTGGGGCAGTGGTGGTAAAAGGTGCTGGATCGCTGATCCTAAGGTTGGGGGTTCGAGTCCCACGCTCCACAAGGTTGTCACTGTCCCCCCCAGTGCAGCTAACTGGGTTATTAAAGGCCGGCCATGTCTCTCACTGTCTATGGTGAGAGGCATGTAAAAGAACCATTGCTGACTTTCGTAAAGAGTAGCTGCAAAGCCGTCAGCGTGTTTCTGTCCCTTGTTAAGGTTGTGTCAGATAGGGCATCCGACGTAAAAACCTCTGCCAAATCAAACATGCAAAATGATTCTCTGTGGTGACCCCTGAGAAAAAAGGAACAGCTGAAAGGAAAAGAAGAAGAAAGATGTTCCTATTAAAGATAGATGGATTACTGTGTTCATGAAACAAAAAAATGAATCATTGTGTCCATGAAACTACAATATCTTGGATATCAAGATTTTTGAACATTTTGACTTAAGCTGGACTTTGACATTCCTTTAAGAGTGCAAAGAATTTTGAATTTCAGCCAAGGTATTTATTTCGTTTGGTGTTGCCTAGACAGCAAGCAGGTGTACAAAGCAGGGAACAATTGGTTGGATGAAAGTATATGTGTATTAATAAGTGGAAAAAGAAATGGGGACTGAACACTTTTTTTTTTTAATTGTATTTCTAATTGTAAATTTTATTATAAATCTTCGAGTCCGATGCTTTCTTCCTGTTCTTGACTTTATGAAGAGAAACTGAAATATTATTTAAATAAAAAGAATTGAGACGATAATTTCCTTTTTTCCATCCATTCCCAGATATACTGTATCATACTGATCAGAATGAGATTCATATTGGTGTCTGTCACTGACCAACAAACGCTAGTAGTCAGTTATGTTCACCGCAAAAGCTACTGTTGCTTTCTAAAAGAAAACACTGCAAGTCACATGATCTTCAACAACTTTAATTCAACACACGCACCTGTATAGAACTTTATAAATGTTGGTCGTATATCTGATGTTTATCTGTATTTTTTAGGTCTGATTTTAATTACTTTGAGTTGTATAACTGGTAGATGTTTCAAGTGTAAGTCAGTCACTTTGTGACTGTTGTATTAATTTTAAGTTATTCTAAATAAAAATTAACTGTAAAACAAAGTTTACCTTCTTGCAATACTGATCACATAAATATTTGTGCATTGGATAAAAATGATGAGTATGTATTTGATCATTTATTCATTAATTTTCTGAGCTACTTAATCTTAATTAGGCTTGCGGGGAGGTTGGTGGCCATCTCAGCTGATTCAGGGTGAGGATGAGGTACACCCTAGAAAGCTCACCAGGCCATCCCAGTGCCAAGACTGATACAAAAATTCATATTCACACCTTGGGGTGATTTGAAACATGTTTTTGGACTGTTAGAGGAAACCGGAGTACTTGTGTTATGTATGGAATTTAGAAGATGGACATTGCCCCGTGAAACCAGCAAAGCACGACAGACAATGACATAAACTATATGCAATTTAATAATATGAACAAAGTAAGGCAAAATAATACGTACAACCTAAAGCTAAACAAAATACAAATTAAACAAGGGTCCCAAGACAAAGATAGTCACCAAGCACATGCAGCATGGTAAATTTAGAGATGGCGTTCATGCTGGCGGGGAAAGGCTTGGAATCGTATCGAAAGAAACAAATAATGAAAATCCTTGCGTTGGCTGTGGGTGAGCGTGGAGGATGGACTTGGGTGATGGAGTCTTGAACGACGAAACTTGGTTGGAACGTGTTCCATGATCCGCCTTGGATGAGATGATCCGCCACAATGACGTTTCCTTAGACCAGAGGTCAGCAACCCGCGGCTCCAGAGCCGCATGTGGCTCTTTCACCTCTCTGGTGCGGCTCCGTGGCTTTTCAAAATAATGTACTTCACGGTGGTCGACGGGTGAACTCAAATCGGAAGCACTTCGGGCTGTTTTAGGGTTGACATAGATGAAAATTAACAGTCATGGGTGTGGGCGGATATTTATTTGGTGTGGGCAGTGTGATTTTTGTGTGTGTGTCCACAAGAACACACACAGAAAATAACCCCACTCATACCAAATAAACATAAAAGAGCCCTAAAAGAGCTCATGGCAAGCAGCAGTGCGGCGAGAGAGATTTTTTCCAACGCCGGAGTTTGTAAACCAGGAACAGAAATCACAGCTGAAGTAGAGATGGTGGATGATATTTGTTTATACAGTAGGCCCTTGACTATTCGCGGTTTTGCACCCACGGTTTGAGTATTCGCTGACTTCCGAGCAACCGGCACATGATTCAAATTCAGCAAATGGCTGCTCTCCATTCTCCTGATCGGTTGAGCTGATGTCCCACCCTTTTTCCTCGTTCGCGCACAAGTTGTCAATGAGCCTCTTTATGTGTTTTAATTACCAGTTAAGCTCTATGATACCACTCTCTGGCTAAACGATAGAAAACGCTGGATGTCCTGGATTTAAAAGAATGTTGCGCAGGCTCCTTCTTAAAATAAGTCTTCATATACTTTTCTGTGTTGCTGTCGTTTTGGTAAATTAAAACTATGACAAAACAGCATTTAATATAATGAATAAAGGAAAAGAAAATCCCACAAAGGGCGTGATGGTGACGACCCAACCCGTTAACACATCTGGCTGCACCCCACCCCACGCTTCGTGGGACAGATATTCTTTTCCTTTATAAAAATACAAGAAGAACTCAAACACATTCATTCATTTTCTGAACCGCTTAATCCTAATTAGGGTCGCGGGGAGGCTGGCGATTTATTTTTTATTTTTTTATTTTTTTTTATCTAAATATTTTTGTTGCAAGCAAAATTGTAATTTAATTCTCTCTGGAGTCTTTTAAATCAATGCAACACATTGTTCAGTTCATTTTCTGTAACCGCTTAATCCTAATTTGGGTCGCGGGGAGGCTGGTGCCCATCCCAGCCAACTTCGGGCGAGGGAAGAGTACACCCCGAACAGCTCGCCAGGCCATCGCAGGGCGGAAATACGCCGACGGCTTTGCAGCCTACTCTTTACGAAAGTCAGCAATGGTTCTTTTACATGCCTCTCACCATAGACAGTGGGAGACATGGCCGGCCTTTGATAACCCAGTTAGCTGCACTGGGGGGGACAATGACAACCTTGTGGAGAGTGGGACTCGAACCCCCAACCTTTGGATCAGCGATCCAGCACCCTATACCACTAGACCACCACGGCCCCTGCAACACATTGTTGTTTTATATTAACATGAAGGAAAATGGGGAAAAACATTATATGCAGTGCTATTTGATTTTAAATGTTTAAAAAGGATTTGTGGCCATCAGTGTTTTCTTTACTGTGGAAAACGGGTCCAAATGGCTCTATGAATGGCAACGGTTGCCGACTCCTGCCTTAGACGATCTGTCTGAAGAGACTCGAAGAGACTGGAGCCAGTTGGCAACAGGTCCTTAATATAGATTCCCTAAGGTTTGGGAAAGTTCCATTCTGGAAAATTCCAAATCACCTGACCCGCCACCAGGGCGCATGCGCAAGGTCCCCTAATGCAGTGGTCGCTAACCTTTTTATCATCGCGGACCGGTCAGCGCTTGACAATTTTACCCCCCCCCCGGGGGGGGTAGCTTGTTTATATTGTAAATATAATACCCCGCCCTTGCCCAGAGTCAGCTGAGATGTGCGCCATTCGCGTTTTGCCATTCCAAAATGCCAGCCGTGTTTTGCTCACGTTTGGCGGAGCGTGCCACATTTATGAAACATTAACTGAATTAAACAACTTAAAAAACGAAAAATAAGCTGCAATGTGCTTTCTCGAGAGAGAGTTAAAAGTACGCCTCCTTTCATCTCTGACTGACTCTGTATTGTATGCAGTCTCTCTCTCTCTCTCTCTCTCTATCACACACACACACACACACACACACACTGTCTCTCTCTCTCTCTCTGTCTCTCTCTGTCTGTCTCTCTCTCTCTCACACAGACACACACACACACACACACACAAAACTCTGTCTCTCTGGTATGTTTTGATGTTTTGCCGAATGCGGGCTCCGCCCACACGCAACGCGCAGCCGATGGAGCAATTCTATTTAAATGTTTAAATGGACGGGATGTTGTATTTAAAGCGGAATTACAGTACCTGTTTGAAAGATCAGACGTCCTGATTCAATATTAACTTGCTTCCTTGCGAGATCGGAGGTCTTGTCCTACGGAGCACTCTGATTTCATGCTCCTTCAGCTTCAATATCGTGCCGAAATAATCACCTCCGTCACTGTATTTCCACTTTAAGGTCTCCTTCTGCTTCAATATCGTCCCGAGTATAGAGGGGTTTCGGCGATAATGAAATATAACGCTGCATAATCAATCTCAACACAAGCCAACAGTCCTGTTCAACTCTCCTTCAAGAGTGTGACAAACAGGAAGTATGGGTACACGAATTATGGGTACAGGTCAGCTCCCTCCTGGCCAATGGCAGGCCAGCGGGGCGGGATGTTGGGAGACAGCCAATGAGAGAGCAACTTGCGCATTGTTTGAATTTTGAATGGTGCGTTTGAATTTTTGATTGTCATAATCATATCCTAATATTAAATTCTAGTACTCAGCAATGGCCCAATCTGATTTGTCTGCTGGCTAGGGGTGAATAAGCAATTATTTAATGAGGCAAAACATGATATGGGGAATTATTCAGAGTGAAAGAGTGAGTGACATCTGCTGAAGATGAAGCTGGATAACACCCTCAAAGAAAACTTTCTCAGCTTGTTGCGAAAGGCATACTTCTACTCTTGAGAGCGCCATTTTCTCACTACCTTACCCTGGAATCAAATAGGATAGATCAGAGACATCTTACTGACAATGCTCTTGGGTAGGAAAACTTTGGTTGTTGATACTCTCAGATGTGGCTCACAAAAGCAGAGATAATGGCTAACTAACTAACTAACCAAAATGGCCGACAGGCGGTAGCCTATCCATATTGTATCATTTCTATAAGGAAGATCATTGGCATGTTACTTGGGATTGTTGCCAGGCTAAAATCAAAGAAGTTTTTCATCTTCACTGAAACCACCAGTAGCTGTCTGTTCCATTTTGTGCATACTATTTACGCTGAGCTAAAATGTTGTCATCACCTCTGCTAGATGCTTAAACTGTGCACCATGAAAACACTGGTAGGTCTATGAAGATACACAGTTCATCATATTGTGCTTTATTGTATTGTATCTTGTATCTTTCCTTCTCTTTTGAGTTTTTAACCATGGATTGCAGTATTTCAGGCCCTCACACAAGGCTGATACTTTGTCACCTTTCTCTTAAGAGAGGAGACATTTGTGTAGGCGGTGCCATGATGGTTTCACTAGGAGGAAGTGGTCAAATCCATTGCCTTTCCTATTGACCTTGTCAAATTCTTACTTCGATGAGTCTAAAGTGGCAGGCAAGAAATACAGCTATAATGCTTAATGCTTTGCAGCTCTTTCATTACTCTTGTAATGAATGTAATGGCCTCTCTACACATATTTTTACTTTATAAAGACCTGTTATTTTTTTTAGATGAACTTTCATTTTCTGTCATTATATGCTCACTTAGAGACTTTGGTGAAGAAGTCATGCTCTACAGTTTCAGACACAAAAACATCCAGCGACATAATGATTGGCAGGAGCAGTAGCCAATCAGGAAAGGGAGTGTGAGAGCCTCTAAGTGTAAACAAAGAAAACAGTGCGTAAGTCAAAGAGTCGGATACAGTACACTATACGAGGGCATAGATTTTATGGCTGATGCAGTTTTCATGTTTTTCTATTTTTCTGAACAGGTAAGGCTTTTATTTGCTTTGGTACACATGTGTATGCTAAAAGCCATCTAGCACCTTTTGTAAGCTCTTTTGCTAAAAATGGAGATAAGCTGAGAGGGTTGCAGCTCGCGGAATCACTTTCAGAGAATGACCAGCAGACAAGTATGACAAGACACTTTAATCAGTATGAAATGACATAAAAATGCTATGGAGGATTTTCTGTGAAATAAGGGCTTGTTTGTAGGATGTCTGATGAAAAACTGTGAACATTATTAGGTGATGGCAAGGTGTATTCTGATTATAAGCACTGGAAAATCTTTAATGATCAATAATTTAACAATAATGAAATGTCATAATGGACAAATTAATCAAGCTACACTTTAAAAAATATATTTCTTTAAATTGCATGTAATCCATTATTTTTCCTATAAAGTCATCATCTGAAGAAATGGTAGTTGGCCCATTAGGCAGCGGTTTAGACTGAGACTTTGCTGACCAAACTGGGCTGTAACTCTGGGGATTAGATATCACTATATTCCCTTAGTGAGCAGTCATTTGTCCGCTATTTTATCCTTGAGATCTTGTTGACGGAGTGCTTTGTTTTCTGTGAGTAGGTATTCCCATGGGACGGAGCAGCAGAAACTCAGAGGCATGGCAGTGTTCAGAAAGAGACCTTCTCCAGGTAATTACATGAAAAACTTGAAGGGCACTCATTGAATGCAAGGTACTACCATCTTGCACCATGGATAATATTGCGTGCCAACATTTACGCACACAGTGTGACCTTGACCTTTGACCTACACTTAAAAAATTGTCCTTTCCATATTTCCTATATGCCTAGCCTCACATATATCAAACTGGGCATACTTGGTCATTTGTGGAGGGGAAAGTATCATATACCAAAGGTCACTGTGACCATGACCCTGCAACCCTAGTAGGATTTAAGCAGGTCAACAAATGATAGAGTGAGTAAATAAATGTGGATTAATGCACACAAAGATATGTCTATTCTTATTGTTGATTCTAAACAAATATATTTACCAATTATTTGCTGAAGGTTTAGTATTTGTGGCTGAATCATCCACACCCCACAGATGGAAATAATTGTTAATTACTATGAATACGTAAATGTTTTGGATATTATTGAATAAATGTTTTAGTATACAGTACACTGTACTGGAAAAAAAAAAACCCAAAAAGGCACACTTATTAATTTGTTTGTATGTACAGCAGGCATGGGCAAGTTTCAAAATTTTAACTAGCCATGTGGGCTAGTAAACTTTCATAGTTAACTAGCCCACAAACATTTTTACTCGCCCACAAAATTTAACGGTGCAATGATATAAGTCTGATTTATAACCATTATTTATACATAGTAAATGACACATCAATAAATAAAGTGAAATATTTAGGTTACTGACATTTTTATGTTGGTAGAAAATATGTGTACAACTTCAATACAGATATAGCAGGGAACTTTTAAGTTCCTTGGCTATAGACTTATAATCTTTTTAAAAACTAAACTCAGCAGACTTAGCATGCCTACAGTACTATTACCAGGTAGAATACTTACTTGCAAATCCAGTCAAATGTGGTGAAAGGAGAGCATGTTTTGGCCAGTGCATGTGCAGACCTCATCAGTTTACCAACGTGAAGATGCTGATCTTGTGTCAGTTGAAATAGTGCCTTCCCTGCCTGCCTATCTTTGGTAGCTTTATTTGCATGTTGTTGTAGTCGAGCGATATTCAAGTAATTTTAGGAACGTAACGAATACTAACGATTCAAGTATGCTCAGAAACGTAACCGACTGTGTCCATACTGAACATTCCAACATTCTGGCAACCATCAGTAGTTTCCGTATGCTGGACGAAAACAGAGTGCGTACTGTCCGCGATACCGCTGGGCATTATAACTGCCGAAGCAGAAATTCAGGAAATTGTCTCAGTAAAAATACATATACACAGGCTTAAAACTTTTACTCACCTCAAGGGCGATCAATTTATTAATTTCCACTTGCCCACATTTATATTTCGTCGCCTGGGGCGAGTGATCTTCCCCATACCTGTGTACAGTATATATTATATACAGGGCTTTCAATTAATCCGGCGGCCAACTGAATATCCATCTCACTTTTGTTTTCAAAAGAAAAAAAATCTGCATATTTCTTACACACAGCATGCCTCACACCATCTTGCACAAGTGTTATAAAAATGTTTTTTGAACACGTGGTCATCCCAGGAATTATTATGTATTATGATTTGACTCTCATCGTGACAGAACGCAGGAAGGGCGGAAGAGTGCAATACAGATTAATAGATCTTATAGACCTTAAAGCACCATTGACGAGATCTTCATGAACTCAGAAACATGATTCCTTCAACCCTCCTTTCTTGGATGAGAGCTGCCTCCATTTTATATTCCAATAGTGCTCATAAATCATTGAGCTCCACTCTTTCTTACAATCACGGCAATCGCGGACATTGTGCATCAGTGTAAACCCAGGGATAGAGAGAACAACATGCAGAGGTCAGACAAAAATAAGAATATAACCAGTAGATATGTAAGAATACGTATAAGAATATGTAGGCTATGCAATACGGTCAGTCCTCACTTAACGACGAGGATATGTTATGTAGATCCTGTCGTTAAGCGATTCCATCATTAAACAAATCCCGCTTTAGTACACATTTTGCTTGTTTTGTATTTGTCTCATCTCATCTCATCTCGTCTCATCTTCTTCCGCTTAGTCCGGGGTCGGGTCGCGGGGGCAGCAACCTTAGCAAAGAGGTCCAGACATCCCTCTCCCGAGCCACTTCCTCCAACTCTCCCGGGGGGACACCGAGGCGGTCCCAGACAAGCCGAGAGACATAGTCCCTCCAGCGTGTTCTAGGTCGACCCCGGGGTCTCTTCCCGGTTGGACATGCCCGAAACACCACACCAGGGAGGCGTCCGGGGGGCATTCTAACCAGATGCCCGAGCCACCTCAACTGGCCCCTCTCAATGCGGAGGAGCAGCGGATCTACTCCGAGCTCTCCCCGGATGGCGGAGCTTCTCACCCTATCTCTAAGGGAGAACCCGCCACCCGGCGAAGAAAGCTCATTTCAGCCGCTTGTATCCGTGATCTTGTTCTTTCGGTCATTACCCAAAGCTCGTGACCATAGGTGAGGGTTGGAACGTAGATCGACTGGTAAATTGAGAGCTTCGCCTTGCGGCTCAGCTCCTTTTTCACCACGACGGACCGGTACAGGCACCGCTTAACAGCAGAGGCTGCAGCGATCCATCTGTCGATCTCTCGCTCCATCCTTCCCTCACTCGTAAACAAGACCCCAAGATACTTAAACTCCTCCACTTCGGGCAGGACCTCATCCCCGACCCAGAGGGTGCATTCCACCATTGTCCGACTGAGAACCATGGCCTCGGACTTGGAGGTACTGATCTTCATCCCGGCTGCTTCGCACTCAGCTGCGAATCGCTCCAATGAGAGCTGGAGGGCCCGACTTGATGAAGCCAAAGGACAACATCATCCGCAAAAAGCAGAGATGATATCCGATGGCCACCGAACCAGAACCCCTCATCGCCTCGACTGCGCCTAGAAATTCTGTCCATAAAAATTATGAACAGAATCGGTGACAAAGGACAGCCTTGGCGGACTCCAACTCCCACCGGAAACGAATCCGAGCTGCTGTTACCAATACGGACCAAACTCTGGCTCGGTGATACAGCGACCGAATAGCTCGTAGCAACGGATCCGAACGCCGTACTCTCGAGCACGCCCCACAAGATCTTTCGAGGGACACGGACGAAAGCCTTCTCCAAATCCACAAAGCACATGTGGACAGATTGGGCAAACTCCCATGCCCCCTCCAGAATCCTGTGGAGCGTATAGAGTTGGTCAAGAGTGCTGCGGCCAGGGCGAAAACCACATTGTTCCTCCTGAATCCGAGGTTCGACTATCGGTCGGATCCTCCTCTCTAGTCCCCCTGCATAGACTTTACCAGGTAGGCTGAGGAGTGTAATTCCCGATAATTGGAACACACCCTCCGGTCCCCTTCTTAAAAATTGGGACCACCACCCCAGTTTTCCAATCCAGAGGTACAGCCCCGATGACCACGCGATGTTGCAGAGACGTGTCAACCAAGACAGTCCTACAACATCCAGAGTCCTGAGGTATTCCGGGCAGATCTCGTCCAACCCGGAGCTCGACCACCGAGGAGCTTTTGACAACCTCAGTGACCTCCACTCCAGTGATGGGCGGACCCTCACCCGAACCCCAGGGTCTTCCTCTTCCACGGAGGGCGTGTTGGTGGGATTGAGAAGGTCCTCAAAGTATTCCCTCCACCTCTCAACAACATCCCCAGTCAAGGTAAGCAGCTCCCCACCTCCACCGTAAACAGTGTTTGTGAAGAACTGCTTCCCCCTCCTGAGGCGTCGGATGGTGGCCCAGAACCTTTTTGAGGCCAACCGATAATCACTCTCCAGGCCCTCACCGAACTCCTCCCACGCCCGAGATTTTGCATCTGCGACAGCCTCGGCTGCAGCACGTTTGGCCTGCGGTACCCGTTTGCTGCCTCAGGAGTCCCACAGGCTAATAAAACCCGATAGGCCTCCTTCTTCAGCTGGACGGCCCCCTTCACCGCAGGTGTCCACCACCGGGTTTGGGGATTACCGCCACGACAAGCACCGACGACCTTACGGCCACAGCTATGGGCTGCCGCCTCAGCAATGGAGGCACGAAACATGGCCCATTCAGATTCCATGTCCCCCGCCTCCTCCGGAACGTGGTTGTAGCTCTGCCGGAGGTGGGAGTTAAAGGCCTCTCGGACAGGGGGCTCCGCCAAACGTTCCCAGCAGACCCTGATTACACGCTTGGGCCTGCCAAGGTCTGGAAGGCAACCTCCCACACCACCGAAGCCAACTCACCACCAGGTAGTGATCGGTAGACAGCTCAGCTCCTCTCTTCACCCGAGTGTCCAGAACATATGGTCGCAAGTCCGATGACACGACTACAAAGTCAATCATCGAACTGCGACCTAGGGTGTCTTGGTGCCAAGTGCACTTATGGACACCCTTATGTTCGAACATGGTGTTCATGATAGACAAACTATGACGAGCACAGAAGTCCAACAACGACACACCATTCGGATTCAGACTGGAGAGGCCGTACCTACCGATCACACCCTTCCAGGTCACACTATCGTTGCCCACATGGGCGTTGAAGTCTCCCAAGACAACGAGCGAGTCTCCTGAGAGAGCGTTCTCCAACACCCCCCCCAAAGACTCCAAAAAGGGTGGGTACTCTGAACTGTCATTTGGTGCATAAGCACAAATAACAGTCAGGACCCGTCCCCCCACCCGAAGACGGAGGGAAGCTACCCTTTCGTCAACCGGGGAGAACCCCAACATTTGGGCACCGAGACGGGGGGCAACAAGAATACCCACACTGGCTCGCCGCCTCTCCCCATGAGCAACTCCAGAATAGAAGAAGGTCCAGCCTCTTTCGAGATGGATGGTTCCAGAGCCCAAGCTATGCGTTGAGGTGAGCCCGACTATATCTAGTCGGTATCTCTCCACCTCACGCACCAAATCAGGCTCCTTTCCCGCCAGAGAGGTGACATTCCATGTCCCGAAGGTCAGAGTAAGCAGCCGAGGATCAGTCCGACAGAACCCATGCCTGGCTGCCACCCAACTCACACTGCACCCGACCCCTAAAACTCCTCCCACGGGTGGTGGGTCCATGGGAGGGCGGACCCATGTCTCCTTTTCGGGCTGGGCCCGGCCAGGCTCCATGGGCATAAGCCCGACCACCAGGCGCTCGCCTTCGAGCCCCTCCCCTGGGCCTGGCTCCAGGAGGGAACCCCGGTGACCCGCGTCCGGGCAAGGGAGACTGATTCCTGTGTTGTTTTCTCATGTCTTAGGGGTCTGTTTTGAATCGCACTTTGTCTGGACCTTCACCCCGGACCTGTTTGCCTTGGGTGACCCTACCAGGGGCATTTGCCCCCGACAACATAGCTCCTAGGATCATTAGGTCACGCAAACCCCTCCACCACGATAAGGTGGCGATTCGAGGAGGTTTTGTATTTGTACTTGTACAGTATGCTAATGTATTGCATACGTCGTATGGACCGTTGAATATGAGAAGCCTTGACCTGCTAGCAATCACTTGAACTCTTATCTAGCAGCATGGTAAACTTCCGACTGAGTAGTGAGTGAGTGTCTACGTGTGTGTGTGTGTGTGTGTGTAGGGAGGCGTGATGGGAGATGCTGCAGGCACTGGCTATGCGCGAACGTGGCAATGGTTCTTTTACATGGATCTTACCGCACACAATAAATAGCTGCACTAGAGGGACAGCAGTGACAATTTGGTGACAATGGGGCTTGAACTCTTGACCTTGGGATCAGAAATTGAGCACCTTACTACCGGGCCACCGCTGTCCCTAATAACAATACACAACAACAACAACAATAATAATAATATATTTTAAAGCATAACTTTTTGGATTATCCCTGTTATAATCAATTATTCAGGTTCTTTTTGGAAATGTATTCCCTGTATTTTATCATTTATGTGTCTCATATAAAGTGTTTTCAGTGAATGGACTTGTACCCATGCAAATTTTTTCACCATGTTAGACATTTAGTTTGAGACACTAAATATATGATATTTAACCATAGGGTAAGTGACCTAGACCTACTACTTTTTTCTTCTCAACAAAAGGCTCATGCGATAAGAAAAATATGATTTTGGGTAGGTCAGAATGTTGCTTTGTATGTTTTCTGTGGTGTGTGCACGTGTGTGTGTGCGTGTGTGTGTATCTATCTATCTCTATCTCTCTCTCTCTCTGTCTCGCTATATATATATATATATATATATATATATATATATATATATATATATATATATATATATATATAAAAACAAAGCTTGAAATCATAGCTAAACATGAAAAATGAGTCCACAAGGCCGATCAGTGTAAGGAGTATGGGAAGAATACATCAACCATCTGTTCAAATCTCAAACAGAAGGCTATGTTGAAGAGTATTAAACCAGCAAAGGGGGTTACTATTTTATCTAAGAAAAGATCAGGACTCAGTGATGAGATGGAGAGGCTTCTCCAATTGTGGATCAAGTCGAAAGAGGTCAACGGTTATGGGAGTGCGGCCACGTAATAAAATAAAACACTTAAAAAAATCCCCAAAATTAAACAAATAAATATATAAATAAATAAAAAATGAGTAGTGTAAGTTAATGTTACGTGCTATTCTTAAGTTCAGACACATTTACTGTTTTATTTTTATTTATTGTTAATTACAGTATTATTAATGTTACTGTATATGTGCTATTATTGTGAAATGTTTATTGTTACATGTTTATCTTAAATATGTTACATCAAAAATACATGTTTGTGTTGGGTTAGAGTTTGGGAGGGGGATGGAACGGATTAATTGGTTTTCTATTGTTTCGCATTGGAATTTTGTTTCATCATACAGTGCTATGCGAAAGTATTTGCACCTTACTGATTTTTTTACTTTTTTGGACCTTTGTCACGCTTAACTTTTTCAGATCATCAAACAGATTTAAACATGACACAAATATAACCCAAGTATTTAAAAAAACGCAGTTTTCCTGTTGTGATGTTATTTGTTAAGAGAGAAATCCTATCCAAACCTACACGAACTTCTGTGAAAAAGTAACCCCCCCTTCCTGTTAAAAGGTGACGTAGTTGTGATTAATCCTATTACAGGGATCCCTCACTTTCCGCAGTTGATTGGGACCGAGATCCCCACGCGGCCATCGAAATGCACGAAGTAGGATCCCACCCCACCCCCGACTGATGTATACATGCATGTATATGTGTATATAATATCAATAAATATATATTCAATGCTATAAATTCTTATAATAACAATTAAACATTAAAAAATAACATAAGATGTAAATAAACTATAAATACAGACGCTCCCCAACTTACCAACATTCGTTTTGCAAACATTTGGAGATACAAACAGGGCTGTCGAAAGTGAAAGTAAATGAAACGGAAGAACAAGTATAAATAGAAATGGAATAAAATCTATAGTAAGATATATCATAAATATAAGTTTGAAATATGATTAAACATTATCCTGAGGTACACTTAATACTAGGCTCTGGCAGAAGGGTGTGGCTGATGCTTGGAAGGCATAACCAGAATTGAAACATTTCTGAACTCCTGCCAAAAGTTTCAAAGAAGAAATAAATTGACTCCAGTATTCTAATAAACTGGATAAGAGTGAAACGCTCTGTAAATCTGATCAGATCCACTATGCTGTGCTTGAGGAACCATGAATTTAAACACGGGACATAATGATATTGATAATGTACAGATGATTATGGGGCGAGAGAGAGAGAGAGAGAGAGAGATCATATACAGTACAAACTCATATAGATTACTTATACTAGGTTTAAACACAAGTTCCCCTCAAAAGAATGCCCTGTAAAGACTTACAAACAAATTCATCGAAGAACAGCCATCCTGAACCCAACTTGTTCGTAAGCTGGGGAGCGTCTTTACACCCACATGCAGATGGTATTGCATGAGAAGAAGACAACATACATACATACGCGCATGCATGCGCACACAGATGCAATGTATCCAGTTTTGATGTAAGATTTTGGGTTGTTTTTTGTTTTGTGTTTATTTAGGGGTTTTTTTTTTTGCATAATTGGCCTTGTTTTTGTGACCTTTTCCATAACTTTTCCACCTAGTCTTCTTTAATTTCCTTATTTTTAATTAGATTAATATTTATTTATTTATTTTTTAAAAACCGCGATGCACTGAAGCTGCATTACTTGAAGCACGAAGTAGCGAGGGATCCCTGTATTTGGGAAAACCCGAGTTCAATTTCATGGCCACACCCAGGCTTGATTGCTGCCAGACATTTCCAATCAGGAGATCCCTAACATAAAATCTGTCTGACAAAGTGAGGTATGCCATACTGAACACACATCATCATGCCACGATCCAGTGAGCTTCAAGAGCAAATAAGAAAGAAGATTATAGAGATGTCTCAGTCTGGGAAAGGACACAAAGTTATTGGTAAATCTTTGGGACTCCAGAGGACCATTGTGAGAGCCATAAATGGAGAAGGCATGGCACAGATGACCCTTCACATGAGTTGCTGGCCTACCAAAGCTACTCCACGAGCACAACACAGACTAACTGGAGAAGTCACAAAGGATCCAAACAACACTTCTAAACAACTGCAAACCTCACTTGCCTCAGTTAATGTTAATGTTCTTGACTCCACCACCAGAAAGACACAAGGCTAAGATGGCAACCATGAAAGGGTTCCAAGGCAAAAGCCACTGTTGACAAAAAAGAATATGATTTCTGCTCGCTACCAAGAAATTCTGGCGAAGAATATTCACCCATCAGTTGAAGACCTCAAGCTAAAGCGCACCTGGTTTCTGCAGCAAGACAATGATCCGAAGCACATCAGCAAGTCCACTTCTGAATGGCTAAAGAAGAACAAAATGAGGGCTTTGGAGTGGCCTAGTCAACGTCCCGACCTGAACCCTATTAAGATGCTGTGGCATGACCTTAGAAAGGCTGTTCATGCCTGAAAACCATCCAATCTGGTTGATCTTAAACAGTTCTGAAGAGAAGAGTGGGCTAAAATCCCATCACAGCGATGTGAAAGACTCAGCGCCTCTTATCGCAAACACCTGACTGCAGTTATTGCTGCAAAAGGTGGTTCAACCATCTATTAGGTTTAGGGGGGCAATTACTTATTCACGCAGGTCCTTGTAGGTTCAGATGTTTTGCTCCTTAATAAATGCAATTGGCACTGAAAACTGCATTTTGTGTTTACTTGTGCTTTATCTTTGCATAATATTTAGGTTTGCTTGATCTAAAATGGATGACAGTGAAAAACGTGCAAAAAAATGTCGGAAATCGGTCATGGGGCAAAAACTTTTGCACAGCACTGGAAATATGAGGGATAGGCAGAAGAGCTCTCTACACACATTGTTGGCAGGGTAGAGCATAAGACATAAGTAAGATGTTTATTATTATAACTTGTGACAGTACTTATGCTGCCTCCTCAAAGTGACTGTTACAAACCATGAGTCAGCTATTTTGACTCAAGTGTTACCCATTCATGACCATACAGAATGTCTTGAAAAAAGCAATACCATCAGATTGCATCATTCCTGTGTAGGTTATACAAACATCTGTTATCCCCCCCAAATAATGAATCAGTCAGATTATGCCATTCCCACATATTATATACTAATATTCATTGTATCTATACATCTCATGAGTTATTACAGGTAAAGAGTTTCCAAAAACTGGGTGTAACAAGTAGGTCTGGACCAAATTTTGAAATGACCATTTCACTTCATTATCAATAGAGAAGTGACTCAAAATACCCTGACCCAGATGAAAGAAACAAATACTGAATGGATTAGAGAGAAAGTGAATACTTTCTGTGAATTGTAGTGAAGATGATTGTTTTGAGCCTGCTCCAGTGCCTCACTGTGAAATGGTTACATATTTGGCTGGGCGTACAACCAGCACTGCAACAGGTGCCAACAGTAACATCACAACATTCAGAAACTTTCAAAAAGTTTGAAAGAAAAAGGAATCAAATCTATCTTATTTATAATAAAAATTCCCAAAGACGCATGGGATGACTAGGATGTAGAAAAAGGTTTGGAGCATCTCGGCGCACTCCTACCTCGCACACACTTATGACCACTTCTACCATCTTATATTTTCTGTCAATCTTTGCTTCAACCCATTGTTAAACAAGGACACCAACCATCTTCCCTCCTGGTAATCGGTAACATGGTGTACTTGTGTAGTGCATGAGCATAAATATCATTGCTGCTGTTTGGCTGGACTAGTGTTGTGTGGCACAGCGATTGGACGTCCTAGATGTCAGTTTTGTTTGACAATCTAAATGTGTCTTGGTTATGTGTAAAAATGGGCACCAACAGCTTAGTACAAGTCCCTATATGTCTAAAACTGTGTTCAAAGACCAGAGTGTGTGTGTGTGTGTGTGAGAGAGAGAGAGAGAGAGAGAGAGAGAGAGAGAGAGTTTGCTTGCACTGTACAACTGCACATAAAGGATCAAAGGCAGGTCTAACTGCATGGCCATCCTGTGGGGAAGCAGAAACAGTAAATGATATTTAGCAGGCAGGCATACACACACACACACACACACACACAAACACAAACACAGACACACACTATATGTGTAAAGTCCAAGTAAAGCCTAAACATCCTGAATTCTAATGCCTTACTCCATGCTGCATCGCCTCTATAGAAAGTCAAATCCTCACATGTTTACAGTTCTGGTTGCTTTGGCAACCTCATCAGCAAATTCCTATTGGTTAGTCTCACAGCGAATCAGAATGCAAACTGATTATGTCATATAAAAACAGCATGGTGCATTATAAACAGTCTGGGGTGCCGTTCTGTGACTTGAGGGAGGCAAGCGTGTGTCATTTGAGCCGCCAGTCGATTTAAAATCTGGGTGTTTTTTTTTCTGTGCAAATCAATAAGTGCTGTGAAAATTGAGAGTTAGGTTCTTCTTTACAATAAGAGGACACAGGCTAGATCAAATGATACCAAAAGCACATCATTTGATTTGAGAAGTGCAAGGCTTTTTTTGTCAAATTGATTGTTTTAACCTTCTTTAGGAAATGCTATGAAACCGTGAGAGTATTATCAGGCTGAATGACCTCCACCAATGCGGCAAAACAAATAGCAGTTAAGATACTGTCACTCAAGCAGTGCTGCAGTTTACAGGCTGTCATGCTCTGCTATTGAGGGCTTACTTAGTTTATCCTGTGTGAATCATTCTAACATCGTAACGTCAGGTGGCTGATTTATGTAGATAAGAATAATGTAACACAACCTCAAAGGAATATTCTCAGCTTGAAATGACTATTCCTAAAGACTTTCCAGGGAAGTTGTTTTTTTCCCTTCCTCCACTGAAATGGACATCAACAAAGATAAGACCATCAGGTAAAATTCCTTTATTTTTATTTGATTTTTTTCCCCCTGTTTTCATATATTGTGTGTAAAATGCTAACAAAATATAAATGCTATTTTTACACTCATTTTATACTATATATTTTTGTTGTCCTTGTCATTATACATGTATATAAAAAATCTCTTTCTCTCAGTCACACTTTTGGCTTTTTTTCTTCACTGACCTTGTGTCTGATGGCATTGTATTATGTGACCTTCTTCCAGCATTACATCATCAATTCATTTGTGTTTTATTTTTGTCTGTTGAACTGTGCCAGTCATGATGTCACTTCTGACTACACCACTTTGATGACTGTGCTTTTCTTATAAATTATTCTGGTGTTTGCTGACCCTGTATCTCTGTTTGCATGAGTCACAGATAAATCAACACTGCTGACTCAAAAAGATACAAATACAGTAAATCTGAGGTAGAGTGAGACTTCTCAGTAAAAGTGATCATGTTGTATGTATTTGTCATTAAGATAAGCAAATTGTTGAAGACACAGATATTCCTCGGTCTTCAAACAAGGTAATATTTACTTCATGATCTCGATAAATCATTAATTTAATAATAACATTTCTAAGAAGACTTAACATTATGTAAGATTTAGTGTCACAAAATCAAGCTATCAGTTCATCTCAAGTCCCTTTAGCATACTGCACTTGGGCCATCTTGAAGGCCATTTGATCGTATTTATGCAGTTGAAAATGATTTTGTACTTTTTCTTTCTCTGTAATTATGGTACACATCATATATTTAATTTCATTTACAGCATAGAGAATGTTTTGTGCTTTCACTTTTAATCCGGGAAATTTTGTGGATTAAACATTATTTTTCTCCACTGTTTGCATACACCTCCAATTTGCACCATTTCTCCAGTTTGGTTCAACTTTACAGTTTACAGTACTGTGATACCAAAAACTGGCCAAGTTACTTTAACAACAAGTAGCATCAATACTTCTGTTATCGGTTTGTGTCATCACAAGACTGTCAAGAATAACCCCAGTAATGTAGCTCTCAGCTAAGTCAACCCTTGGCATAAGTACTGGTACAGTGTCATTCCAGCTGAGAGGAGAAACATTGGAGATTAAGAGCATGACATTAAGCTGAAGAGGATACAGAGTCAAGCATCATCTGTAAGTGGATGGCAGGAAGAGATGAGTCAGAACAAGGACACACAGGCATATAATCAACAGAGTGAGATGGAAACTATTCTGATAGTGTTCTCAATGCTTCATAATGTGAAATCAAGACCTGTGCATGGAATTCATTATCCTATTTTAGTAATTATTAATTTGTTATCCGCTTTGGTTATTATCAAAGCTGCCCTAGACTTTCCACATCTGTAAAGGGTTTTTCTCATCATTTTATTCATAAAACATTAAAAATAAGCAAGATATTTTCTCCTCAGGTGTCATTTGTATGGAAAAACCCTATGTGTGGTTTTTTAATGATTTTATTTATTTAAGTAATGGTGTCATATTTATGAATTGAGTTTTAGTCTGTAGTGACACAGGGGTTTTGACTGTATTTGCTGCTGAAAATATAAAGTACTTTGTGATATATTTTGGTTATGTCACACTGTTAGACACTAGCAATGGGCATAATGCTTTTGTTCACTAAATCTGATCATTTCAAGTTTAAGGTTTTCAGCAACTTCCTCCTCCCCACACGGTATATATTTTAGAAGTTACCTCTAAAGTCTGAATATTTATATGCACAATCTCTGTATTAATTCGCTCTGAGTATGCTTCATTTGAAACGTAGCCTGATGTCATCTACAACCAACAGGCACCTGATACAGGGTTTAGCTGTTGTACTTTGTTTTGTAAATACACAGGAAGCTACAGAGACTTTGTACTGAAATAACTTATAAGGCAGGAAAATAATTGTCTGCAAAATAAATCGTGTGTGTGTGTGTGTGTGTGTGTGTGTGTGTGTGTGTGTCTGTGTGTGTTTATGTGCACACGCATTGTAATCTATATGATTGTTTTGTCAGTGTGAAGGAGATCAGATTGGCCTTTAACAGGAAACCACGAAGGGTGTGAGTAATTTACAGAAAGCAGGACTAGTCGAGGTGTGAGGAAAGCGGAGGCTGCTAAAGGTTGTGCATGCATTTGTTTTGGCCTTTAATAATGCACTCGTCTGGTGCACATTTGGTCTTTAGGTCAGTTGCTTGACTTTTCTTTCTCCCAGTAAGATATGTACAGGTATACCTATTGGTGGTAGTTCAAATCTGATAAGCCTGATTTGTTTTGTAATTTTTTAAAAATTAATTTAAGGTTTCGAACTTTTATGTATCAACTGATATGCAGCATTAAAGTGTGTACCAGATCAGATGAGATTAAATTTGTACGATTGCACATTGTATAACAGTAAGGTAGTTAAATTAATAAGTAGAAAAGAGGAAAAAGGCAATCTGAACGGTCTTGTAGTGACAGAAGTGAAATTAACAGGTGTTATGTAGTTGCGAGATTCTGTTCTCCATACTGCAGGCACATCATCATTCAAGTGTGAAATAATATTCCCTGCAAACCATACTAAGTGATTTCCCTTTCACAGGTGCATGAATCAGTTACAACTACATCTCACCAAAATGCAAAACTGGCCTTGAGGTGCAGCTGGTCCTTTAAGAAAAGTTAGCGTTTCTATTTCAGCAGAATCTGTACCTATTACTGGAAGTGTTTTCTACGTCTGTAAATGTGCCCATACAACCACAAGTCATATTCGTAGTAACTCAGTAGTGAAACATTATTCTCTGAGGTACTTTTGTAAAGTTTTCAACATTTTAAAAGTAAACAACAATAACAGACACTTTTTAAAAAAAAAATTGTAAGATCCTAACGTGCTAGGAATGGCTTATTTTTTGATGATCATGAGGGAACTTGGTGGACTCGTAATGATGGCACTCATTGCTGACCACACTTGACTGTCTAAAATTTACAGTGATTATTCCAATACAGTGGTACCTTGACCAAGGAGCAAATCTTTGATTTACAAGCTTTGCTGAGGAAATGGCTTTTCTGTGCCGATTAGCCTCATATTCTTCCACGTGTATTCCGCCACGCTTTGAGAACGTTTTTTGCAGTGCTTCTCAATTATTTTCTATGATGCTACCTATAAGGAAGAAGAAAAAAAAACATTTCATTGCCCCCCCCCAGTGCCCCGCGCATGACTATAAATAGTGCTTACTGCACTTCATGTCATTTGCTCAGTGCTTTTTCCCTACACCATAGGGAACACAGTGAGAGCACCACTGCCACCTACTGTAGAGGATACGCAATTAAACTTAATTCTAGTACCGTATGGCAAAAAAGCATGTTCCTCAGGGTCATACACGCCCCTATTTGAGAAGCACTGGCCTTGTGGGAGCTCACCACAAGCCTTTCCTCGCTGGCATTCATAGTGTGCACATGCACAAAATTCTCCTCCTCCTCCTCTTTTACGCACCAACTCATGCTTGCCCATGTGACATTTTCGCCGCTGTCAATGATCGGAAGGGTTATTTGACTTATTGTTTATTCTTGTTTTATTATTATGTCTTGTATTATTATTATTATTATTATTATTATTATTATTATTATTAAATATTTATTGTTTTTACATGTTTATCTTTAATATATTAGGTAAAATATATGTGTTTGTGGCAGGTTATATGAGTTTTAGAGGGGGTTGGAACATGGGAATAATTGTTTGATCTAATGAACATTTTGACTTTCAAGCTTGCCCTTGGAACGGATTAAATTCGTAAGTCAAGATACCACTGTATATTACAATTTGATGCTAATTGTGATACAATGTGAGAACCGTAATAGAGTGCAGTAGAGATTAACAAATTTTAACAGAGTATATCATATGTTGAAGCTACATCATAGGGGATCTTGATTAACTTGGAAATGCGATTCCTTTAAATTTCATCTCTTGGAGAATTTTTTGGGAATGAAAAGTCAGGTTACATCCAAATGTCTTCATAAATTGTGAACCTCAATGCTTTTTTAAATCAATGAAATTGTAGACATCATGGCCCATTATCATCATAGGAGCTATGTGGCATGAGATCGGACTTAGGGTATGCTATTGATTGGTCCAATAGACACTTAAAGTTTTTTTTTTTTCTATCATGACTTTAATTGCTTATTGCATGTCTACTTCCAGAAGATCTTCTATATTTCTCCAAAGTCTATTTCAAATTTGTCTGTCAAACAAAACTTGCTTTTTTTAGTGCATCCTTTTCCATATGGCAGACATGGGCCAAGTATTTAAGGAACTGTAGATGGAAAAACTCTTGAAAATGGGCTGTGAAACAGTAATTTCATAGAGCTGTTGGTTTCACATCTTAATTGTACAGTTGAATTGACCTTCAACTTGAGTTGCTGGGTCTATGTCTATGAGAACCCTGTCCTTATGACTGGGTGTGTTCCTGTGACAATATCCACCGGACACCATTTTCCTCAGGTGACCATTCCATATTGTCTCAGATCATTGTAATACTATGGTGAAAAGCTTCCATGCTTGGGTAATGTAAAGCAACAAAGAGTGACCACATGTATTTTAAATCTTCACTCTTGTACTGCTGTGAATCTTCCAATCGGTAAGAGCTTGTTTAATTTCGATCCAATCCTTTTTTTTTTTTTTTTTTTTTTTTTTTTTTGGGATTTGCCCCAATTTTCTCCCTAATTTAATCGTGTCCAATTCCCACCCTTCAGGTATTGTCTTCTCGATCACACAACCATGACCGACCAGGGAGGGGCAAAAGTATGCACACAACCGCTCCGTGACATGCAGTGCTAGCCACCCACCACTTTTCAAACTGTGGCACCATGCATATTTGGGGCCAGTCTAACACACTTGGAGATAAAGCGCTATCTGCTCCATTGTATGAATGAACTCGCAGAGACCCATGATTGGCTGGGGATCGCTGTGAGTAACAGAGAAGTGAACATATGCTCTCTCTCCTTTCCGTGAGAGCTCAGATTGGATTCCCAGCCATGGACAGCTGTGACATTAAACTGGATTCAAACTTGCGATCTCCATGTTATTAGTCATGGACCTTGTCAGTGTGCCACTGGAGAGCCATTTCAATCCAATTGGGAAATGAAGAATAAGTCTGAGGTGTAAGAAACCAGCTGACTGATGATCCGTTTTGGTTATCTTGTATCCCAAATAGTGACTTTTTTTTTTTTTTTTAATTCCTTTGAAATTCCTTTGGTCCAGATTCATTACAATTTCTTTTTCTCCCAAAGATGATTTTTTGTTTTGTCTAAGGAAGTTTCACTGACTAGTTAGATGGCTCCTCCTCATGTTATTCATTAATATACAGTCAATATCAAATTGGCGGAATCAAGTTAATTTGTCCATATATGACATATTTTTTTCTGATTGGAAACTTCTACCAACTAATTTTCATTATACTGTATGTCCATTACGGTACTGTTGATAGCTGTTGACACTTTTTACTAGTATATGTAGCCTTTAGCATTATCCTGTACAGGATTTCTGTGTGATTCATCAGGAAAAAAATGAAAGGTAATTAAAGTTATAGCAAGCTTGACAACGTATATTTATGTCTGTTTTTATATAAGTTTATTCTTCAAACACACAACATATAAAAGTAAATTAAACAGCACCTGGAGTGCATGCTAGTATGTGTTTAATCTAATATGACTGACTAAGTCCAAATCAACATAGTGGTTATGGTATTGCCATACAATTTTAGCTGTGGAATAAGATGACTGTTGATAATTGTTTATTGTTCTGAAAGTATTTAAATTCTCTGCAAACAGGGTTTCAGTATTTAATATATATATTTCTCATGAAGTACTGTTTATAAGTAAACACTACAGGGACTTTCTTCTGTCTAATCAGAACTGTGTTGGTGTTTTAGATCGAAAGTGACTGATAATCGCATCCCACTGTAATGTAACCTAAACAACTCATAGCAGTGCTAAAATATATAGAAATGGCTTACACATAAAGTGTGTCAAAGTTACAAAATGGTGTTACTGGTCTAGTTAACAAGAAATATGCAAGTTATAAACATATATACAACCAACTAATATTGTGGTTTATGTGTATGTACTGCTGGTTCTCGTTTCAAAAGCTAAATCATTTTGAAACTGCATGGGATTGCAGTAACCAGCTACTATCACTCAGTGATGGGTAGTTTATTAAAACTTTTGGCTTGACAACAACAAGAAGTTGATCTTGAAAAGAAGTTTACAGGAAGTTTTAAAGGGGTTGCAAATGCATATTTGTAGACATTTAATAGTAATCAAATTTTATACATCATTTTTAATAAAACTAGAACATGCATCCCACCCATTTAGATGATTAAACCATATATATATATATATATATATATATTCCATTTCAGACTTCTGTTAATATAAATATGGTTATTAGTACTGCTTTAAAAATAATTTTTAAAATACAATTTCACATAAATGTTTCTCATAGAAGAGGAAAGGAGGGTCCGAGCAAACGACAGGGAGTACAACGAGAAGTTTCAATATGCTGTAAGAAAGAACACATACACAAGCTTTGCATCTGCATTCATCAGCATTTTTATTAAATGTTACAATTATAACGTTCTGTTTGTTTCAGTATTTTAAATAATTGTTAATTTTATAATGCGACCCATTATGTCTCTCTCTCATGGTCTGCCCAGAATAACTGCATCATGACCTCAAAGTATAACATCATTACCTTCCTGCCAGTCAACCTCTTTGAGCAGTTCCAGGAAGTTGCTAACACCTACTTCTTGTTTCTGCTCATTCTCCAGGTACCATCAGGTTTATTATTTAAAAGGTGTTGTTTTCATATAAGATCATGACCAGTGTGTTATTTTGCTTATTCCACGGTGATTTACCAAAACTTTACTGTGGTCAATTTCTATACAAATACATGTTGCCCTTTGTAATTGTTTATTGTTACATTTTATGACATTGGTGATAACTATCATTTGTTCATTTTTTGTTTTGTGAATTACCAAATTGTTTTGTCAGAACTAATGTAATGGTGCTTATATCTGAAATGAATTCATAGTTGCTTGATTGGTGTTTGTGAATTCAAATTGACAATACTCATGCTGTGATCTAAAACATTTTACACCATATGTTGTTGAATTGAACTAATAGGGGCAGGTTATAATTTATTTCTAGAGATATATTTATAGTTTATTTTTATTTTTATTTATTATTATTAATTTATAGTTAGGTAAAAATATTGTTAACAATGGGCACTCACAGAGTGCAAGGTACCTCCTGGACAGCATTGGAAATGTAGCAAATAGCCTCTCTTGATGAACTGTCTGGGGTTTGATTTTAAAGCCGACCTACGTCACTGTCCTATTTACAAATCTGTATGGTTTTCTAGTAGTGTTCCATAGTTATGGCAGTCTTTCAACACTTGTTTTTGAAGTTATAAATGCTGTATCACCAAAACCTTTTGATCCCTGCCTTGACCTTCATGTTTGACGTTGACGAAATCAAGACATCTCTGGGACTCAGGTAGAGTAGCGTCCCGACCAAGTTTGATGAAAATCCTTGAAGTGGTGTTGTCAGGATTTTGTTCACAAACAAATAGTCAGCAAACATATGCTGAGAATCACAATACCTCAGACAAAACACAGTTTTGTGGTGGACATTTAACACAGGAAACTCACTGGTCTATTTTGTGTTCATAAGGAGAAGAGATGATAAAATAGTATTGAAAAGTGAAGTGGAATATAGAAATAGCATTGTGAATGGTATTAGTTTCAGAAAGATAAAAAGGAACCTTTTTCTGAGCTTCTTTTTAAAATCTCTGTCTTTCTCTCTCGCTCTTGCTCTCTCTCCTACAACACACCCACCTTCTCTATCCCTTCCTTTTTTTAAGTTGATTCCTCAGATTTCCTCTTTGTCCTGGTTCACCACCATAGTGCCTTTAGTACTGGTGCTGAGCATTACTGCAATAAAAGATGCCACTGATGATTATGTGAGTAAACCCCCCCTCGCTCTTCCCAAGCACACACACACATTGTATTATATAATAACTTTTGTACCCACTACATATGAGCAATTGTTCATTCCGTTTGCTTACTTTACTACGGATATCATTTCGTATATCGGTACGTCCCTACAGAAAAAACTATCGAAAGCAGTTGTGACTATTTATTCAAACCTCTTGAGACCCCACTGTCCTCATATGAGGACATCATATTTTATCATCATTTTTTATCTTTATTTGAAGGCCACTGGATTGTACTCTTTTGCCAAACATCTTTCTGTGTGAGGACATTGATTAAGCTCAATAGTTATCAGGTGGTAAGAAACAGAAGTAATGCAGAGAAATGACAAGACACATAGATTACATTGAGTGTTTTAGGAGGCTGCGAACTACTAGGTAACTGCTAGCACAGATTCTATTGATTTTAAACTTTGGAAAAGAGAGTGGTCATGTGATTCATGATAAAGACCCATGAATTAAATAATTTCAAATAATCTAATAACACAGATAACAAATAATATCATTATACCAATATATAAGAAAGGGGATCGTACAGAGCCAGGCAATTACAGGCCTGTCAGTCTTACTTGCATAGCATGCAAAATACTGGAATCTATCATAAAAGACAAGCTTGAGTCATTTCTTGAGCATAATAACATCTTGAAGGATAGCCAACATGGTTTTCGCAAGGGTAGGTCATGCCTGACAAACCTTTTGGAATTCTTTGAGGAGGCCACAAATACTTATGATCAGAGTAGGGCCTATGACATTATTTATTTGGACTTTCAAAAAGCATTTGATACAGTACCACATGAGAGACTAATTTTTAAAACGAGGTCAGTTGGAATTGTAGGAGGTATTCTGGAGTGGATTAAGAACTGGTTACAGGACAGAACACAGAGAGTTGTGGTTGGAGGGATTTCATCTGAGCAAGGAATTGTGGGAAGTGGAGTCCCTCAGGGATCTGTGTTGGGACCCTTGCTCTTCCTCATCTACATTAATGACCTTGATAGGGACATTGAGAGCACATTGGTGAAATTTGCTGACGATACTAAATTGGGCGGTTTGGCAAATAGTCTGGAGTCTACTAAGGTTATTCAGGACGATTTGGATAGACTTGAATTTGGGCAGATACATGGCAAATGAAATTCAATGTCGCTAAATGTAAAGTTCTACATGTAGGGAATAAAACATTAGACAGGAGTATTTCATGGGAGGTTTAAAACTAGAATGTTCCTCTCAGGAAAAGGATCTGGGTGTGATGGTTGACCAGTCCCTCACTGGTACTAGCCACTGTGCGTTAGCAGTAAAAAAGGCAAATAGGATGGTGGGTTACATAGCCAGGAGTATTGAGTATAGATCTAAAGATGTTGTCCTTCTCTTGTATAACACATTGGTTAGACCACATTTAGAGTATTGTGTACAGTTCTGGGGACCATACTTGAAAAAGACATCGAGACTCTCGAAAAGTTCAGAGAAGAGCAACAAAGCTAATTCCGGGTATAAAAAAGGAATCCTATGAGGAGAGGCTGAGGATCCTAAACCTTTTCAGTCTTCAAAAAAGGAGAATTAGAGGTGATCTGATTGAGGTCTTTAAGTATCTCAAGGGGATTAATAAAGTCAACTATGCCCGATTACTTAGGCCAAGTTCTGTAAGTAGAACTAGGGGTCATAAATGGAAGTTATTTAAGGGTAAATTTAGCACAAATATTAGGAAATAATTTTTCTCGCAGAGGGTAATTTCAGTGTGGAATAGATTGCCTAACCACGTTGTCGAAGCAGAAACCTTACAAGTCTTCAAAAGCAGACTTGATCTAGTGCTGGATACCATCTAGTCATGAAAAAAAAAAAAAAGTGCGTCTTTAAGGTTAGAGTGTGCGTCTTTAAGGTTGGAGTCACTTTAGAATAGGACAATGGTGAGCTTAGTTGGGCTGAATGGCCTGTTCTCACCACTCATGTTATGTTATGTTATGTTAATAAACATAGCATAATGATTTTGTATATGCGGATTCCATAAAACCAATTAACACTGATCAAGACATACATAACTCTTTTGACCCATTTTCCCTCTCTGGTGTAGTTTCGTCATAAGAGTGATAAGCAGGTGAATAACCGCCAGTCTCAGGTGCTCATCAATGGCATGTGAGTCTTAGATGGATTATTAACCTGTCATGATATTTTCTAATTTTTAAATAAGCAGTATTGGATGATTACCCTTACTGATTTTTTTTCTGTTTGTGTTTTAGTCTTCAGAAGGAGAAATGGATGAATGTGACGGTGGGGGACATCATCAAACTAGAGAACAACCAATTTGTTGCAGTAAGACATATTTCCTGAACCAGTCTCATGACATAACTGTCTTCTCCTCTTGATTTAAACGTTATCTGTTAAAATAGATCTGATGTATGGAGACGTGTAAGCAGAATTGCGATGACTGTAGTCACTGTTCACAGATTTATTCTAGGTCACTTCCTGTGGTGTAACTTGTGATCGTTTTAATGTATTTAAGTTGTGTGACTGTTTGATATAAGAGAAAAGTGATTAGCGTGCATGCATGCGCGTGTGTGCATGTGTGTATGTGTGTGTGTGTGTGTGGATGTGTGTATGTGTGAGTGTGTGTGTATGTGTGTATGTGTGTATGTGTGTATGTGTGTATGTGTGTATGTGTGTGTGTGTGTGTATGTGTGTGTTTTGCAGGCTGACCTGCTCCTGTTGTCTAGCAGTGAACCGCATGGTTTGTGCTATATTGAGACTGCAGAACTTGATGGGTAAGACATTGTCAGTTGAATGTCTCTGTAAACTATGATTAACCATACAGTAAATGTATATCAGCTACATGTAACAGTGTGTGATACAGTACACCACATCACCAAAGAAAAAATTAAATATATTTATACATTTACAGTATTTATTAGATAGCTTTATCTTGCAGATGTGAATTGTATTCATGATCAAAAATACATCCTCATGCTAGCTCACTAGGTTAGGGTGTAAGAATACCCATTACAGTATTCACTCATTTGGCAGACTGTTTAATCCTACTACAAGAGTCGTGGGGAGGCTGCAGCCTACCTGAGCAGACACTGGGCGAAAGTAGGGTACATTCTGAACAGCTTGTGACTATGGCAGGGTTAGCACACACACACACACACTCTCTCTCTCTCACACACACACACACACACACACACACACACACACACACACACACACACACACACACACACACACACAGTCAGGGGCAATTTGGAAGAACTGATTAGCCTCATGTACCAAATGAAAAAAGGCATAAAATAAATATTAAGTATGAAACAAAGAGAGCCTGAAGCTTGCACAAGTACTGAACATACCTCAGTCAACCACAGCAGGCAGAGAAAGGGTGAACACGGATTTTTTATGGTTTCACAGAAATCACACACTGTACATCCATATGCTCCACGTAACACCATGCACCCACCCAAGGTGAGGCCCCAGTCCATGTATGTTAAAAGTCACAGGAACGCATCATTCAATTTTTTCTGATAAGGAAGCACTTGATTATTTAATTTCAACTGGCTCCCCTCAATGCGGAGGAGTATTGTTCTACTCAGAGCTCCTCCTGGATGGCTGAGCATCTCACACTGTCTTTAAGGGAGAGCCACGCCACCCTGTGAAAGCTCATTTCAGCTGCTTGTATCCGTGATCTTGTTCTTTTAGTCACTACCTAACGCTTCATAGGTGACCATAGGTGAGGGTTGGAACGTGGAATAATTATGACCAGAATCAGTGACAAAGGACACCCTTTGCGTACTCCAACCCTCACCAGAAATACGAATTCAACCTGTTGTTCCCAATGCAGACCAAGCTCTGGCTCCGGTGATACAGAGACCGAGTGGCCCATTGTAGCCGGTTGAGTATTCCACAAGATGCTCCACCGAACTCCTCCCACGCCCAAGATTTTGCATCAGCGACAGCTTTTGTTGCTGTACATTTGGCCTGCCGGTACCTGTCTGCTGCCTTAGGAGTCCCACAGACCAAGAAGACCCAATAAGCCTCCTTTTTCAACTGAACGGCCTCCTTCACCATATGTGTCCAAACCCGGGATCGGGGGTTGCCACCACGACAAGCACCGATGAACTTCCGGCACCAGCTATGGGCTACTGCCTCAACAATGGAGGCATAAAATATAGCATATTCAGATTCCATATCCTTAAGGATGTGGTTGGAGCTTTGCCGGAGGTGGGAGTTAATGTCCCTTCAGAAAGGAGCATCTGCCAAACATTCCCAGGAGACCCTAAGTATTTGCTTGGGTCTGCCAGATCTGGAGAGCGGCCTTACCCGCCATCAGAGCTAGCTCACCATCAGCTGATGATCAGTTGATAGCTCAGTTTCTCTCTTCACCCGAGTGTCCAGAACATGCAGCCGACAAGAGTACAAAGTCGATCATCGAACTGCATCCTAGGGTGTCTTGTCACCAAGTGCACTTATGGACAGCCTCATGTTCTAACATGCTGTTTGTTATGGACAAGCTTTGATGTGCACAGAAGTTCAACTACGAAACACCATTCAGGTTCAGACTACAGAGGCCATACCTACTGATCACATAATTCCAGGTCACACTATTGTTGCCCACATTGGCGTTGAAGTCTCCCAGGACAACAATTGAGTCACCAAGGGGATTTTCTCCAACACACCCCTTAAAGACTCCAAAAAGGTTGAGTACTCTAAACTGTCATTTGGTACATAAACAACAGTCAGGACCCATCCCCCCACCCAAACACAGAAGGAAGCTTACCTTTCATCAGTCAGGGAGAACCCCAACATGTGGGCACCCAGATGGGGGTCAATAAGGATTCCCACACTGGTTCGTTGCCTCTCCCCATGCCCCACTATAGAATGGGATAAGGTCCAGCCCCTCTCAAGACGGGTGGTTCCAAAGCCCAAGCTATGTGTTGAGGTGGGTCAGACTATGTATAGTCGGTATTTCTCAACCTCATGCACCAGCAAAGGCTCCTTCACCACCAGAGAGTTGACACTCAATGTCTCAAGAATCAGAGTCATTACCCAAAGGTCGGTCCGGCAGAACCCATGCATATAGCCCCTCCCAGAGGTGTTTGGTCCATCAGAGGGTGGACCCATGTCTCCTTTTCTGGCTTAGCCTGGCTGGGTTTCCTGGTCAGAAGCCTGACCACCAGGCGCTTGCCTTTAAGCCCTTCCCCAGGCCTGACTCCGGGGGGACCCCAGTGACCTGTCCGAACAAAAGAAACCGTGACCTTACATGTTTCTCCATATAGGGGTCTTTTGAACCATGTTTTTTCGGGACCTTAACCTGGGACCTGTTTGCCTTGGGAGACCCTACAAGGGGCATAATACCCCTCACAACATGTGTCTTTGGATCATGACACGCAAACCCCTCCAACATGACAGGATGGTGATTCCATTTTATGTTTTTCATTCAATTTCTAAGTGGGTGATGGTTTTAAACTTGGAATTACCACACCTTCACATATGTAGGCACTAGGCTTCTTGTATTATCACAGCTTTGGTTATATTGTTTTTCATTTGTGTATGTTTGTTACAGCGAGACAAACATGAAAGTTCGTCAGTCTCTGTCTGTTACATCAGAGCTGGGAGACCCTACCAACCTTGCACAATTTGACGGTATGACATTATTGAATTGTAAACCCCCACACGTGTGTGTGTGTGTGTGTGTGTGTGTGTGTGTGTGTGTGTGTGTGTGTGTGTATGTGTGTGCGTGCGCGTACAGGTGTGTGATGGAGAAATGTATGCACAAAGAATAAAGACCACTTGCCTAATTTCTGCTGTCATTGAACAGCTCTGAGGTCATAATAACCGTGTCAGCATGTTGTAGTTAGAAAGGTGTAAAAGTCTGTCTGTCTTCCTTTCGGCTTTTTCCCTTTTTTACTCGGGAGTCGCCACAGCGAATCTGATTCACATGTTTGATTTGGCAGAGGTTTTTTACGTAGGAGACCCTTCCTGTCACGACCCTTTTTTTAGCAAGGGACAGAAACACGCTGACGACTTTGCAGCCTACTCTTTACGAAAGTGGTTCTTTTACATGCCTCTCACCATAGACAATGAGAGACATGGGCCGCCTTTGATAACCCAGTTAGCTGCACTGGGGGAGAGAGGTGTAAAAGTATTGTACATAAAACATGTATACGGTGATTTTTATGATTTTTCTGAAACTTCAGAGGCGTCATGTGTTGCCTACAATCCAGCGTTCTGATGTGACCGAGACTCCTGTCTTGAACTTACAGAAAGTATTACAGAATTTGTTTTGCATATTGTCAGTAAGTTTGGAATGACCTCACTGATTGTGGAAATAAGGATTTTTGTCTGAGACATTGAGGTTTAAAGTTAGAAAACGGTCAGTGATTTTGGGTTAAACTCTGTAAAACTAGAGGACAAACAGCGGCTTTTCCCATTTTATGCAGCAGTTGTGTATTTCTGTGACTCTATGGTGTAGTTTTTCAGAGCAGTAGTAGCTGATGTTATTGTGGCCAGGTGTACTGTGGTAGTTTAATATCATCCGTCAGTTGGAATGTAACCAGCACTAGCTTTTCTGTTCCTGTTTTATTTAATAGTATGAGACAGGTGTATTATGAGCGGTGATAGATTTATAATATTATAACATCCTCTCTCTTTTTGCAGGAGAGGTGGTGTGTGAGCCTCCTAATAATAAACTTGATCGGTTCTTTGGGACTCTATATTGGAAAGAGTGTAAGTACACCCTGAGCAATCAGAACATGCTGCTGAGGGGTTGTGTTCTACGCAACACAGAGAGCTGCTACGGTCTTGTCATATTTGCAGGTATGTGGATGTTTGTGAGTGACCCTCCTTTAAAGATTATTCTGTAACATTTAATCCTTAACCGGGCAAATCCCATAGGTCCAGACACCAAGCTGATGCAAAATAGCGGACGTACAAAGTTTAAAAGGACAAGCATAGACCGCTTGATGAACACCCTGGTTTTGTGGGTACGGATTGCAACCCAGCTACCTGTGCATATACAGGTCTTCATTGTACAACATGTACTATACTCTGTTTTTATCTGATCTCCCTCTCACGCTTTCTCTCGATCTCACTTAGATTTTTGGTTTCCTGGTCTGTATGGGTGTAATATTGGCCATTGGAAATGCCGTATGGGAGAGTGAAGTAGGGTCTCTTTTCCAGAGCTATCTCCCATGGGACCCTCCTGTTGACAACTTCCTCTTCTCAGCCTTCCTCTCTTTCTGGTCCTATGTCATCATTCTCAACACTGTGGTGCCAATCTCCCTGTATGTAAGGTAAATTATTCTTATTTGGATATTTGTTTAACATGAGGCGCTGGGATAATTCCTTATTTTCCAGGTGTTTATTTATGATTAAATGGTTTTTGGTACTGTTAGTCTCTCTTCCCATATTGAAGAAATTAACCCAGTTTACATTAAGTACTGTTTCTCATAAACAATGACACAGTATGTTACTTCAACTCACAAGAAGAAGGTCCTGGGTTGGAGTCCTGTGCCTGGTTGTTTTTCTCTTTGCATGTTCTCTTAGTGCTTGTGTGGGTTTCCTCTGGGTACTCTGGTTTCTTCCCTCAGTAAGCTACCCGAAGTGTATGATTAGCTTTATGTGTGTTGGTCCTGCGATGGTCTGGAAAGCTGTTCAGTGGGTACCCAGGCTTTACTTGGTGTCAGCTGGGATAGGCTCCAGCCTCCCTGTCACCCTAATAAGGTTAAGGGCATGCAGATCTACCATCAAAAGAAAACTAGCAAAATGAACACACAATGTATATGACAGCAATTTTGTCATTTGTCTCAGCAAGGCTGTGAGATAATCTAGACACAGACTATATTAACAGAATGACCTTACAGGTTAAACAGAAGAGAGTGCTAAGATGTGTGTTTTGTGTGTGAAGTATGATACCTTAAAAACCCCTTCTGACGATACTATATGTTTTTACTTTCAGTTTCAAGGGGCTTTTTAAGCATTTCTTTTTTTTTTTTTTTTACAAACTTTGAAAAAATAAATGATGAACAATTTTTAAACCCTTTTTTCTCCCTATCTGACAGTGTGGAAATAATTCGTTTGGGTCACAGTTACTTCATAAACTGGGACCGGCGGATGTACTGTACTCAGAGTAACACAGCAGCAGAGGCTCGGAGTACGACCCTAAATGAAGAGCTGGGTCAGGTGGAGTATATTTTCAGCGACAAAACTGGAACCCTTACTCAGAACATCATGACCTTCAACAAATGCTCCATCAATGGAAATACTTACGGTAAGACACACACAAAACACTGTTAGGGTTTCCTGTAGCAGCAGATACTAGTATTGTGACACAAGTAGCAATAAAAGTGTCTTATTTTTAAATTTGTATCCCTAAATTACATTTGTCAATTTAATTTATCAAGTAAATGCTTCATACATGCTTATATTTGTTTATTTATTTTAAAGAAGTTAAATAATTACACTTAATATTGGATACTAATAATCATTGAAAAAAACAAACAGAATCCAGAAGCTGGTAAATTATATTCTATAGTATTATATCTAACATTACACAATAGTTCAGCCTTTATTTAATCACTAGGAATTGAATGTTTGTGCTTATTTTCCAGTTATACTACTAATATCTGCCAGAAAAATTAATTAATCTTCTTTTCTTTTCGGCTTTTTCCCTTTTCTCGAGGGTCGCCACAGCGAATCATCTGATTCGCACATTTGATTTGGCATAGGTTTTTGCGTCGGATGCCCTTCCTGTCATAACCCTTTAGCAAGGGACAGAAACACGCTGATGGCTTTGCAGCCTAGACTTTACGAAAGTCAGCAATAGTTATTTTACGTGCTCTCACCATAGACAGTGAGAGACATGGCCCGCCTTTGATAACCCAGTTAGCTGCACTGGGGGCCAGACATATTAATTAATGCACCCCCAATATTTGCCAAAACCCACCACTCACACAGTGTAAAATAGAGATCATACTTTCTGAAATAAATCAAGGGTGGCACAGTGGTGTAGTGGCTATCATGTCTGCCTCATAGCACGATCCTGGATTTGATTTCTGGGCTTGGGCGTTTCCGTGTGGCGACTGCATGTTCTATCCATGCTTGCATGGGCTTCCTCCAGGTACTCCAGTTTCCTCTTAAAGTCCAAACACATGCAGATTAGGCTAATTGGCTGGTTCAAATCACTGAGAGATGTGAGCGTGGTTATGTGTGTGAATACTGGCTCTGCAATGCTCTGGTGAGCTGTTCAGGCTGCACTCTGCCTTCCGACTGTTGTCTGAGATAGGCATCAGCCTCTCTGTGACTAGTAGGATTAAGCACTTTGGCACTTAGTCTTGAGTGAAAATAAATCACCCAAATAAACACTGGAAATCTGTGAGTAAAAAGGTTGAATAACTAAAGACCTAAAACTAACTTTTTGTGGGGTTTTTTTGCTTATGACAAAAATTATATATACTAGTCCTTCTAAAAAAATTAGCATATTGTGATAAAGTTCATTATTTTCTGTAATGTACTGATAAAAATTAAACTTTCATATATTTTAGATTCATTGCACACCAACTGAAATATTTCAGGTCTTTTATTGTTTTAATACTGATGCTTTTGGCATACAGCTCATGAAAACCCAAAATCTCAAAAAATTAGCATATCAAGAAAAGGTTCTCTAAACGAGCTATTAACCTAATCATCTTAATCAACCAATTAACTCTAAACACCTGCAAAAGATTCCTGAGGCTTTTAAAAACTCCCAGCTGGAACTGACTGCTGTCCAGAAGGCCATCATTGACAACCTCAAGCAAGAGGGTAAGATACAGAAAGAAATCTCTGAGCGAATAGGCTGTTCCCAGAGTGCTGTATCAAGGCACCACAGTGGGACGTCTGTGGGAATGAAAAAGTGTGGCAGAAAACGCTGCACAACCAGAAGAGGTGACCGGACCCTGAGGAAGATTGTGGAGAAGGGCTGATTCCAGACCTTGGGGGACCTGTGGAAGCAGTGGATTGGGCTACAGGTGCCGCATTCCCCAGGTCAAGCCACTTTTGAACCAGAAACAGCGGCAGAAGCGCCTGACCTGGGCTACAGAGAAGCAGCACTGGACTGTTGCTCAGTGGTCCAAAGTACTTTTTTTGGATGAAAGCAAATTTTGCATGTCATTCGGAAATCAAGGTGCCAGAGTCTAGAGGAAGACTGAGGAGAGGGAAATGCCAAAATGCCTGAAGTCCAGTGTCAAGTACCCACAGTCAGTGATGGTCTGGGGTGCCATGTTAGCTGCTGGTGTTGTTCCACTGTGTTTTATCAAGGGCAGGGTCAATGTAGCTAGCTATCAGGAGATTTTGGAGCACTTCATGCTTCCATCTGCTGAAAAGCTTTATGGAGATGAAGATTTTCATTTTTCAGCACGACCTGGCACCTGCTCACAGTGCCAACACCACTGCTAAATGGTTTACTGACCATGGTATTACTGTGCTCAATTGACCTGCCAACTCTCCTGACCTGAACCCCATAGAGAATCTGTGGGACATTGTGAAGAGAAAGTTGAGAGACTCCAGACCCAACACTATGGATGAGCTTAAGGTCTGTAGTTTGTAAATAATGAATGCAGCGTCATTGCGTCATTACGTCAGCATACTACGTAGGTACATCTGAACTCAAAATTTGACTTTTTTGTTGAAGAAAAAAAAAAAAAAACCCGTAAAATAAAAAAAAATAAAAAAGTAAAACGGATGAACATAAGTCGGGGAGCATATGTATAAATATGTATATATGCTCATCTATGTATTTCATCATCGTTCATTTTCTGTAATCGCTGAATCCGCTGGCGCCCATCCTAGCTGACTCCGAGCGAGGGCAGAGTACATCCTGGACAGCTCATCAGGCCATCACAGGGCGGAAACATGTTGACAGCGTAGCAGCCTACTCTTGTTGAAAGTCAGCAATGGTTCTTTTACATGCTCACACCATAGACAGTGAGAGACATGGCCGGCCTTTGATAACCCAGTTAGCTGCACTGGGGGGGCTGTGACAGCCCGTGAAGAGTGGGGCTTGAACTCCCAACCTTACGATCAGTGATTCAGCATCTTTACTACCAGGCCATCACTGCTCCTAATTATTTCATATTTTTCTATTTCATTCATTCAGTTTAATTCTATTTGTACTGTATAGCACTTTTTACATTTCGAATACAAATTGCAAAGCAACTTTACATTGTAAATTTAAAAAAATAATAATTTAAAAATTTCTTCTATAAACCGTACATATCCCTAATGAGTACGTGCACACAGCAGTGTACAAAAGTCTTAGGCACATGCAAATAAATAATGGAGAGTACAAATTGCTACAAAAGAAGTCAAAATTTGTTGTTGTTTGTACAAAAGAAGTCAAAATTTGTTGTGACAATAGTTCATCTTTATTAAGTCAGCAGGTCTTTGTTAAATGTACTAACAGACTTCTTTAAGTATGTTGCACAACCACTTTGTAATGTTTGGAAATATAAATTGATCAATTATAAAATAATCTAAAATACTGTAACTCTTGTCTTTCTTACAGGCGAAGTTATAGACATTCCAGAAGCTCACCATAAAGTGAGTGTCGACTTGCATTCGTCAGGTCTGCAGACTAATATTAGACATGCAATTACAGCTTGACAATTGTGTCTTTGGATTATTTGTGTGCTACTAACTAGTGAGAAACATTTGAACTTGTTTGTTACAATATGTAGTTTGTTATTTTTGACCACCACCATGACTTCAGTATGTGTAAAGGTGAGTCTCAGGGATGATAAGCTTTAGTATACACTACACAGAAACATAACCAAAAAAGCACTCCAAAACAAAGTGTTTTTTGTGATATTTTATATATATGTACTGCCATCTAAAGATTTTGTCACTCCTGGTTAAGATGGGTTTTTTTGTTTGTTTGTTCGGTCCACAGTTGGGGGGGAAAAACAGGAAAATCCAACCTTTAATTCAAGTGCATTTATTCAGTGGGGGGAAAAAAATCCCACATCTTTTACATTATGTGTACTCCAATTATTAGCACCCCTGATGTTAACACTTTGTACAACTGCCTTTTGCCAACAAAACAGCAGATAATCTTGACTTAACATTTCACAGCATGGAAGACTACAGAAAGAGGGATTTTGGACCATTCTTCTTTGCACAATATCTATAAATCATCCAGCAACCTGATCCTCTCCAATGCACTCTCGTCTTCAGCTCCTTCCACAGGTTTTCAATGGAGTTGAGGTCTGGGGACTGAGATGGCCATTGGAAGAGCTTGATTCTGTGTCTGTTGAACCATTTCTGTGTAGATTTGGCCACATATTTAGGCTCATTACCTTGCTGAAAGAGCTAGTAACAACTTACCTTAAGTTTTTAGGCAGCGGCAACCAGACTTTGATATAAAATGTCCTGGTATTTCAACGTGTTCATGATGTCCTACACCCTGACAAGGTTCCCAGGGCTTCTGGAAGAGAAACAGGCTGACAGCATCATGATCCATCCCTATACTTCACAGTGGGCATGAGATGCTTTTCTTCATACTCCTCTTTTGTGTTCCACCAGACACATTTAGAGTGCTTGTTGCCAAAAAGCCCCATCATGGTGTCATCTGACCAAAGCACAGGGAATGAGTTGAAGCCCCAGTATCGCTTAGTGAACTCCAGATGTTTGTGTTTATGATTGTGAGGGAGGAAAATGTTTTTTTCATGCATGCCTCCCAAACAGTTTGTTGGCATGTAGATGGCATCTGATTGTTGTTTTAGGGACTTTGACACCCTATTTGTTGCAATTCTTTAACAGTGAGCTTTGAACCACTTTTTATTTTTATTACCATCCTCCTCACTGCACGTGGTGGCAAAATAACCTTGCGTCCTCTTCCAGGCTTGCTTACCACTGTTCTAGTTGTTTTAAACTTCTTAATGATTCCTCTGAAAGTAGATATGGGAAGGTGCAGGTGAGGGGCTATTTTCTTGTAGCCACTGCCTTACTTGTCAAGAGCGACATACATCTGCCCTATTTGAATGGTGGGTTCCTTTGTCTTTCCCATGTTGAAGAGTAGATAAGAGAAATGGCCTCTGTCTCATGTCCTATTTATCCCCCAGGGAAAGAGGAAGTGATGAATTACTAATTAAATGTTCAGAGATACTCTGATTTATTTCCAAGGAATTTTTCGGGGTGCCAATAATTCTGGAACATGTGATGTTATGAACAATAATTACTGAGTCTGGGATTTTTGTCTCTTTTCCTTTGAGTCGAAGGTTACATTTTTCTACAATTTTCAGTGTGAGAGATGCTTCTGCAATAAAAATGTAATCTATTTTCAGTCTTTTAAAATATCCTAACCAGGGCTGCCAATGATTATCTAGGACACTACATATATATGGACTAGTCCTTTTAAAAAAATTAGCATATTGTGATAAAGTTCATTATTTTCTGTAATGTACATATAAAAATTAGACTGTCATATAGTTTAGATTCATTGCACACCAGCTGAAATATTTCAGGTCTTTTATTGTTTTAATACTGATGATTTTGGCATACAGCTCTTGAAAACCCCAAATTCCTGACTCAAAAAATTTGCATATTTCATCCGACCAATAAAAAAGTATTTTTAATGCAAAAAAAGTCAACCTTCAAATAATTATGTTCAGTTATGCACTCAATACTTGGTTAGGAATCCTTTTGCAGAAATGACTGCTTCAATGCAGCGTCGCATGGAGGCAATCAGCCTGTGGCACTACTGAGGTGTTCCGGAGGCCCAGGATGCTTCCATAGCGGCCTTAAGCTCATCCACAGTGTTGGGTCTGGTGTCTCTCAACTTTCTCTTCACAATATCCCACAGATTCTCTATGGGGTTCAGGTCAGGAGAGTTGGCAGGCCAATTGAGCACAGTAATACCATGGTCAGTAAACCATTTAGCAGTGGTTTTGGCACTGTGAGCAGGTGCTGAAAAATGAAATCTTCATCTCCATAAAGCTTTTCAGCAGATGGAAGCATGAAGTGCTCCACAATCTCCTGATAGCTAGCTGCATTGACCCTGCCCTTGATAAAACACAGTGGACCAACACCAGCAGCTGATATGGCACCCCAGACCATCACTGACTGTGGGTACTTGACACTGGACTTCAGGCATTTTGGCATTTCCCTCTCCTCAGTCTTCCTCTAGACTCTGGCACCTTGATTTCCGAATGACATGCAAAATTTGCTTTCATCCGAAAAAAGTACTTTGGACCGCTGAGCAACAGTCCAGTGCTGCTTCTCTGTAGGTATGTTCTCATTCGCTTCTGCCGCTGTTTCTGGTTCAAAAGTGGCTTGACCTGGGGAATGCGGCACCTGTAGCCCAATCCACTGCTTCCACAGGTCCCCCAAGGTCTGGAATCGACCCTTCTCCACAATCTTCCTCAGGGTCCAGTCACTTCTAGTTGTGCAGCATTTTCTGCCACACTTTTTCCTTCCCACAGACGTCCCACTGAGGTGGCTTGATACAGCACTCTGGGAACAGCCTATTCGCTCAGAGATTTCTTTCTGTGTCTT